>JAUMHN010335762.1:0-17878 GCA_032360265.1 Heliamphora ciliata | reverse complement strand
ACATTTGTAGACTCTATGAGAGTCGAGGTTCTCAAGTTGTACACACGATAGGCTCTACTATTTGTGGAATATCCCAAAAGGATCCCTTTGTCACTCCTCGAATCAAATTTTTCCAAGGACTCACTATCCCTATGGATGTGACATTTACTACCAAACACTCTAAAGTATTTGATATTGGGCTTTTTTCCATTCCAGATTTCATAGGGAGTATGAGAGGTTCCCGGCCTTAGATACACTCTATTGATGGTGTAGCATGCAGTACTGACAGCCTCTGCCCAAAAATTTCTGGAGACACACCTAGCATGAAACATAACTCTAGCCATTTCCTGTAGAGTTCTATTTTTTCTCTCCACGACTCCGTTTTCTTGAGGAGTCTGTGGAGCAAAGAACTCATGCTTAATACCTTTCTCATCACAGAACTTCTCAACTTCGGAGTTTTCAAACTGCCTACCATGGTCACTTCTAACTCGGGTTATAGAATAACCATTTTCATTTTGAATTGTTTGACACATGATTTTAAAATAGCCAAAGGTATCAGATTTTTCCCTTAAGAACCTAACCCAGGTGTACCGAGAATAGTCGTCAACAATGACAAAAATGTATTTTTTACCTCCAAGGCTTTCAGTTCTAGAGTGACCCATCAAGTCCATGTGTAAGAGTTCATGAGGTCTGGTGGTGGCAACAAGGTTTGTCTTTGTGTGAGCACATTTAATTTGTTTTCCTTTTTGACAGTCTTCACAAATAAGACCTTTTCCACTGGCCAGTTTGGGAACCCCCTTTATGAGTCCATTTCCAGTGATATTGGATAGATCCACAAAATTGATGTGCTCTAATCTTTGGTGTTACATTTCAACTTCGTCGAGTAAAATCCCATTGCAAAGAAGTTCAGATTTGGGTATGATGCAAAAACAGTTATCTGAAGACCTAACACCTTTAACAATGCATATACCAGATGAATCAATTATAAAACAATCATTTTGAGTAAACTAAACATGATGAGAGTTGTCACAGAATTGACCTATATTCAGAAGATTGGCTTTCAATCCCTCAACATAAAGCACATCCTCAAGATTGGGAATGCCGGGGGACTTGATCACCCCTTTTCCAGTAATCTTTTCCTTGTTCCCATCACCGAAGGTGACGTTTCCTCCACAGTATTCTTCAAAAGTGACAAATAAGGATTTGTCCCCTGTCATATGACGAGAACATCCACTATCCAAATACCAAAGAGAAGTATTATGCATTTTCAAAGCAGTGTGAGCAACAAGACAAACATTTACTTTTCTCTTCCAAAATTGTCTATGAGATTGGTCAGATGAGTTTTCAGTGTTCTTCAACCTCTCAGTTGGGTTCATGTTATGACGAGGTGAGTGGTGGTCGAGATTCCTAACCTGGTCATTACTTATCCTGTAAGGTACCTTGAAGGAGCTCTCCATAGCCAAAGATAACTTGTCAATCTCGAAAATAAGATAAGAGGATTGAGCGGCTAGGTCACTAAGGTGCTCAAGGACATCATACTCCTTACCTATACGTCTAGTTTGAGTTTGTCTAATCGGTCTTCCAACAATGGGTTGACCATTATAACTTTTTCTAGTAGTCTCTCTTTTTAGACGAAAGCAATTTGGTCTTAAGTGACCTTGGATGCCATAGTAGTGACACATGGGAACACTCCTTTTTCTTTGAACATGATTAGCATCTTTGACATTTTCATTCTTTAAGACGAGAGAGGGAAGAGAACTAGACGCATTGATGTACACAACTTTCTTAGGATCTTTAGAGATCTTGGGTTTCAGTGAAGGAGGATCTAAATAGCCGAGACCACTTTTATCTCTAAAAGTGGAGGGCAACTCGGTGATTCGAGTAGCCGCTTCACTTCTTTTCATCATAGAGCTAGCTTCACAAAGGTCTTTCTGAAGCTCAGAAATACTAGTCCAGGCGTTAGTCAATTCTCTAAGATAGTCAAGTCTCTCTTTCTCAATACTTGCAAATTTATCAGCTAGCTTAGCCTTTGAAGACTTGAGGTTGTTAATATCTAAGTTCTTCTCGGTCAGCTCACTCTTGAGAAAACTCATTTTTCTTTTCTAATGATTTAGATTTGGATTTGACCTTCAATTTTTCCTTTTTGAGTTTCAAGCACTCTTTGATAAGCTCATCATAAGCTTAATGAATGGACTCAATTTCATCTTTCTCATTACCTTCTTCCTCTTCACTAGTCTCATTCAGGGACTCGGAGTTCAAGAACTCGTTAATTCCAGCACTCTCACATGAGAGTTTTGGGTCAATGGAAGTCTCAGGAGGGTTTGAGGAGTCTAAGGTTGCAACAAGAATAGCAAGATTCGTTTTTTCAGTCTTATCTTCAAAACTACTTTGTTCAATTTCTTCTTCTTCATAGTCATCGTCCCAAGTGACAGTGAAACTCTTTCTTTCTTTCTTCTTCAGGGTGTTGGCACACTCGGCTTGAATGTGACCAAACCCAAGATATTCATGGCATTGAATTTCCTGAGATCTCTTGGAATTTTGAGGAGTTGCGCGTCTATCACTTCCACTGGAAGTAAATTTCTTGTTAAACATGGGGAATTTAGAAGAAGATTGGTTAGAATTGTCTCCCCTTTTGAACTTCACAAATTTTCTAAATTTTTTAGCCAACATAGAGATTTCTCCCTCATCTAGCTCATCCTCATCATCATTACTCTCATGGTTGTCAACAACGGAGGATTTAAGGGCCATCCCTTTACTCGAGCTGGAGGAGGTTTTTTTATTAGACAAATGATTGATCTCATAGGTTTGAAGTTTGCCAACTAGTTCTTTAACTTTCAAAGAGTCAATATCATGACTCTCTTCAATGGCTGTGACTTTAGGTCTAAACCTTTCAAGTAGGGATCTAAGAATTTTTCGAACCACTTTAGAAGATGAAAGAGGTTCCCCTAGACCAAAGAAGGAGTTAACAATTTCGCTCAACTTACAATAAAATTGGTCGAAGGATTCGTGTTCAGTCATTCTTAGTTCCTCAAACCTAGTAGTCAACATCTGAAGTTTAGAGGTCTTAACAGTTTGTGATCCCTCGTGAGTCACCTGTAGGATATCCCACGCTTCCTTAGCAGTCTCACATTGAGAGATACGACTAAATTTTCCTGGACTTAGAGCATTATGGATAGCACCTAAGGCTTTGTAATTATAGTCAGAACACTCATTATCGATCGGAGTCCACTCTCTATCGATTTTTAACCTAACAATTTTAGTCACGAGATCTTCAATGGTGGAGGGTTCATATCCGTAACGGACGGATCTCCACATCCTAATTCCCATAGAGTTTAGGAAGGCCTTCATCCTAGCTTTCCAGTAAGGGTAGTTATTGCCGTCAAAGTAGGGAGGCCTAGTGGTGGAGGTGCCCTCACGACCTAACTCAGAATTCATGGAAACAAACGGATCTATCTCAGGCGGTGAAGCCGTTAACGAGATAACCGTACTCTGATACCAATTGAAAAACAGTAAATAAACCCGATTAACCCTAGAGGGGGGTGAATAGGTTAATCCACAGATAAATTAAAAATTAATAAGATTATTTAGCATTTGAAAATAAATAATCAACATCCATGAATAATAAACACAGGATATAACGTGAAAACTCTTGAGTGAAACTCTGGGGTGAAAACCACGACACCAACACAAAATCACTTTTCAATATGAATAAAAAAGGTACAAGCTGAAATATCAAAGGATTTACACCTGTTACCCAACAACGACCTAACTTTCTAGCTTGTGAAAGCTCCCCGAGCTCCTTTGAGATTTCACAGATTAAAGTTGCTTCAACTCCTCGATCCAAGTAGCTCAACGATTATTTTCTGATCCGAGCAACTCTTAAGTGTGAATGAATGACCAAAAATTTAGTAAAATAAAATCTAAAAAAGCAGCACAATCTAGGTGGTGTGACTGCACTTTAGAAAGATCTAAGGCTCTTAGATTGGTGCAAGGGAGTAGACAAATATTTGACAAAGTGTATGAAAAATACTGTGTGTCAAACAGTCACTCCTAGCTCTCTCAGAATTTTTTGGTGGTTATAAAAACGAGATGCCAAAAGCTTATATACTAAGGACCAAGCAGGCAAGAAAAACGTCTCTGGGCGCTTGAGCGCTTTGTGAGCGTGTGCGAGCGCATGAGCGCTCGAGCGCGCTGCAGGCACCTAGCGAGCGCTATAAATGGGATTAGGCTAGGGTTTATGCAAGGGCGCTCAAGCGCTGCACAAGCACTTGATGAAACGCTCGAGCGCTTCTCAAGCGCTTGGCAAGCGCTTAAGAGCGCCCAAGCGCTTCAACAGCGTTTAGCGAGTGGAGCAAACTGGAAAGCCAAGAGACACACTCAAAGGAGCCCAACGCTCGAGCGCCTCTCGAGCGCTCAACGAGCGGAGGCCACTGGATGGCCAGCGCTCGAGCGCCCAACAGGCGCCTAGCGAGCGCTAGACCAACGCTCGAGCGCCTCACGAGCGCTCAACGAGCAGAGGCTACTGGAATTGTAGCAAGAAGCCAAGCGCTCGAGCACCCCTTGAGTGCCTGAAGAGTACTAAGATACCGCTCGAGCGCCTAGCAAGCGCTGAGAGAGATAGAGAAGAAAAAGCTCAAAAAGAGGGGCATGCAGCAACACGAAGGGCCCTAAAGTGTCCCAACCCAAAACAAAAAACAGACACTTGGTGGTTTTGTCGAAATACCGGAAAACATGCCAAGTACATTTACAACGATGTTTTAGTTTTTTTGTTTTTTAATTAATAAAATTTTACTTGCACTTGAAGGTCGGGGCGAGAGCCGCCATGGGAGATTTGGAGAATGATAAGTTGAAGAGATAAGAGGTTGAAGATGAAGAGATTGGGAAATAGGAGTGATGAAGAAGAGAGGAGAAAGAGGTCTGATGAATTGGTCTAAAAGTGGAAAACTGAATTTTCAAGGATAAGATAGGAAAAAATATAAAATATTTAATGATAAAATTAGTTTCCGTTCAGTCAACTAACAGTCAACTGATAAAAGGGTTAAAGTGAAATACAAAAATAAAGTAGAATGGAGGACAGTGTAATTTCAGAGATCTCATGGGAGGTTCTTGTAATAAACTTAAATCTCAAGAGAGGTAAGTGTAATTTACCTTAAAATTTATTGTTTTGGCGTTAATGATTTGAGCTGTTTATTTTATTGTTTCAAGTGTGTATATCTTCTATGTAGAAAGCTAAATTATCAGATACCATTAAATATCTTAACAAATCACATTTTAGTTTTTTTTTTTTTTAAAATGAATGGCTCCTGAAATCTCTTCTTCAGAACAAGTAGTTGCATATATCATTTGCAATGGAAAGATGACATAAAAATTCGGCAATTATTCGTTTCATTAAGGTTCACACAACCTGGTTGTTCTACTTCCCCATATATCACAATCACTATTTGCAGATGCGTGTAATACACACAAACAAAATTATACAGAAGTTTTATACAGGGTACTATGTTTGTTTATTAAGTTTCAAAATAAAAAGTACAACTATTGCATGATTACGGTTTTGATTCTGTATAAAATTTCGCTTTCCATCGATGCTCTTTCCCAAATAAGTATCATTTATTCCATCTCAAAGGCGAACATCATGTTCTGAAAAGATCACTGGGCAATCATCAAGCTTCCAAGTTTAAATAGGTAGGGGTTATGGGCTTAAACATATGGGGTGCTGTGGAATCGATCAAATCCAAGTGTCTTTTAAGGAGGTGCATGTACACGATCCAGTCACCATCCCTAATTGTGCTTGGCATCGGCATTACATACCCAGTTTGGCCTCCCCATGGAAAATGGTAGGACCCAAATGCTGGCCGACCCCATCCAAAATCTATCTTTTTCACCGGAAACCGTTGTCCAGATGATACGACCACCGCAGCTTCATCGTCGTTCCCTTTGCAGTGGACTTTAACTATTGCCTTCTCTGGCCGATGCAACTCCACCCAATCAATCAGCCCTAAGAAGTGCTCCTCCTTAGTCCCGCCTTCTAAACATGTGTGCACAGCCTCTGCAACCTCACTCAATGGCATTGCCTTGAGCTCACCTACGCTTTCCTCACCATATGGAATGGAAAGAACGTTGCCAAAATAATTTTGCATTGAAAAAGCCGAATGATCTCCTTCTCCTCTGCTGTTTAATCTGTCTCTCCCGTCAACCACGATGCCCATCCTACATCTCTTGCTGGGATCATCACCCCCTGTAGCTACAAGTTTCCACAAAAATGCACTAAAAGACTCGAGTTTGGTTCTCCTGTTACCATTGGAGCTGGCCTGCGATTGAAGACTGTTAATTTCCTCAGCATCAACGTAGTAGATGCGGCTTAAGAGGTGAGCATCCTCATTTGGCTCGGGATCTTTAGGAGGGGGAAGCAACGATATGAACACATACATATTGTCGATGGATGAGTCATATTGGCCTGGGCGTCTTGGACAGAGTTGCGAGCGCCTGAAAGACGGGACAAAGGGCATTGGTTTTTCACGAGCAATCGTGGCCCATGCAACAAAGAACATGTTGGCAGAGTGGGCATCAGCTACCCGGTGATCATATGTGCATCCAATAACAAGCCCTCCGCATTTTAGCTCTGTCACCTGTTTGATTCGAACACAATTTTTGACAAATAACACCATAATTTCCATTTTGCATAAGTACAGGTATGTAGTCAATATTGACGAACACTTTTAAGAGTATCTTTGCCATGCACCTTCTTGTTCTTCTTCTGATATGTGTGCACGTGTGGGGTGGCGGTTGGAGGCTGGTGTTTGTTGAGCTTTTAAACGTTTTTGAAGTCAAATATTAATGTTATATTTTTTTCCCAAAATTTTGATATTAATAATTTTTTCACATTTTGCTAAATTTGATCTTTTTTGAAATTTTTTTGGTGCAACTTCACAGGGTCTCGTACCAATTACGAATTGTCACTCTTTATATTTGGATAGAATTAAAATAAAAGTAATGAGTCTCGTTATAAAATCTCTTTTAAGGTTGTATAAATCATAGATTTCTATCTACCGCTACAGTTTGTGTTTGAATCACAAATTTGCAAAAGGATTGTTGGACCAACAAAAGTAAATGATAAAATTATAAAAAGATAATAAAGTAAGAAACTAAATTTATGTCTTTGGTTCCTTTACTATGATAAAATTATCCAAAAATTCATGGTTTAAACACAACGTAAGGATTAGAAGAAGTTTGGCAGTTTGCATCGCTATACTTAACCTTCAATCCTCTGTAAGATTCCCAAGTTTCTTTTTATTATTCTTAGGGTGTCTAGACTAACTTACGTGTACTTCGACTAACTTCGGAAGACAAATTTCAACGTCTATTTGTGGGGAGGCCCAATTAAAGCTGAGACTTTGCCTCGTATAGATTTGACTCTAAAAAGTTGATAGCATCTGAAAGGTTTCGAACCTGAGAACTTGGAAGGAGCAAATTCTCAAATTCCAAGCCAGCAAGTTTGAGCACATATTTATTTGTTGGAAAGAACATGATTGGCCATCGGTTTCTTGCAAATACTTGTTTAGAATTTTATATATAGTAAAGACTTTTACTTTAAGAAATTAAAATTTTATTGTGGAAAGTCATAAGAATTATCAAACACTCATAATTTCGTGCATGCATGGGCTTAACCGATAGCAGACAGATAAACAAAGTTTTCTAATATATATATATATAAAGGGAGAACACCAATTGGTGTGTCCAGAACTTCTATAGACTTTTTAATTTCCTATAGCGTTCCAAAAAATTGAATTTATTATTATAAAGACACATTAGAAATTTTAAAATTTTAAAAAATAACTTAATTTAATTTTTAAAATTTTTAAAAATAATCTTCCACACATGTGTGTACCACCCTTCTAGTATATATATATATATATATATATATATATATATATCGATCATCTATTGATTTATGCAATCAACTGCTAAGAATTTATCATCTTCTGCTCTCTGTTGTTGGTGGAAAAATTATTAAGTATTGTATTGTTGAGGTGCTACGTGATATATATATATATATATATTGAGGGGGATCAAGTTTCGACCAAAGCCATGTGGAGCACACGTGGAAGGCCGTACAGTGTAGTAGTCCATGTCAGTACGGAACGTTCCTCGGCGTATTTATATCAGCTCGGGCAATAGACCGAGTTATACGGTGTTATATCCGATCTCTAGAGGCTTGAGGCATGAGGGCCGAGTTCAGCGAGAGTTCGGTCCTCAATCCCGCATACATGATGCTCGGCACCTTTGTGAGCGATGCTCGGCATTCATAGCTGAGCAAGGCAAGACGCTGGATCCCTAGGCCGAGATGGACGGCTGATATCGAAGATCATGCCCCGCGATACATATATCCAAGAAGTGATACGAATATGATGAGAGATCAGTAATAAATAGGCCTACTCAGGGGTAAAATGGACAAATAGGGGTGGTTTAGCCCTAACCCAAACTAGACCTGAATACTGATGGACATCTTGACATGACAGAAGGCATTTGCAGAAAGATCTGGCAGAGATATCCAATGATGGCACTGATAAGTCACCATCAAACCATTAATAGTTATGCGATGATCAAAGAGAGGAAGCACAACCCGACCTGCTCGGATCGAGTCGGACTCCACTAACGGGTCAAGTATATTTTTCCCTATAAATAGCCACCAAATTAGAAGACAAAGGTACGCTCTCTTCTACTAAGCCAAAACTCTGCTGAAATTTACTTTCAAGCTCTTTCTTCCCTCTAAAAACACCTCGCCTGACTTGATCGTCGGAGGGTCCACCGGTATAAAGCCACCGGCGGGCATCTCACCCCCTTTTTTGTGCAGGTAAACACGTGGCATTCTCCTCCAGCGTCACAGCCAGCTTGGACGGGACCAGTAGATCCCAATCCTGATCCTCTACAATTTGGCGCCGTCTGTGGAAATTTCCTAGAACACCACCATGGCTAGTCGGGGGAACCACGAGCTTGAAGAGCTGTGAGAGCCACGAGCACCACGCGCAGAGGCATCACATGCAACACACCGAAGAAAGGGACACCCAGTGGCCTCTGAGGTTCACGTTGGTGCAGCTAGGCTCAACCGAAGGAGAGAACAGACCCAGATTGGGGGTTCCAATGACACAACACCTTCTGCAGGAGTCTACCTCCCACGTTTCAACCTACAGCAAGTCTTGAAAGGATATCAAGACGAGCTGAACAAAAAGGACGAGCAACTGGACAAACTCCAACAAGAGCTCCACAAGATGATGGCTCAAATGAACAAGCGACGTTCACGAGCAATCAGTCCCGAGCATGAGCGATCTCGCGAGAGATCCAACCGGCGTGAGAAGTCCAACCAACATGAAAGGAGGGGCATCGTTCGTCCTTAGACGAGCCGTAGCCTGGCGAGGAATCCTCGACGTGTTGAGGACCCTCAGAGAAGCCGCGCCTCAGGCTCCAAAAGAAATAAACAGGGGCAAACCCAAACCTCCAACAACACCAATGAGCCAACCGAGCACCGTAGTGAGCAGAAACGGCGGGTTGGCCAAGACCTCGGGTGTACGAAGGAGAAAGAAGAGCTAAAGCAGTGGTTGAACCTCCAGCTCGAAGGGAGACTACAGTCGGCCACGGGGTGGTCGGCTCAAGACGTAGCTCGGAGGGCCCTGGAGCAGATTTTAACCTCCCCTTTTACAAGGGATGTGGACGGGGCGGATCCCCCCAAGAAGTTCCAAACCCCCAAATTCAATCTCTACGATGGGAAAGCTGACCCTCTGGGTTATATTCGACATTATAGACAGATGATGGCACTTTGGAACGGGAATGATGCTCTAATGTGCAGGATGTTTTCGTCCAGCCTGGGCGAGGTGGCCTTGCGTTGGTTTGACAAGCTTCCAGCTAGGTTAGTGGGAAGCTGGAGACAAGTCGCCGAGCTATTCGCTGCGAGGTTCATTACAAACAGCCGTCAACCCAAGGAAATCGATTCCCTGCTGGGATTGAGGAAGACCGAGAACGAAAGCTTGAGGTCATATGCTAGGCAATACTGGGAGACCTTCAATGATATAGATGACTGCAACGAGCAGCTCGCTGTGGCCTCCTTCAAGCTCGGGTTGGAGAAAACCCACAAGTTGAGGCATTCGCTGACCAATAGGCCTGCTCAAAGCATGGCCGAGATGATGTTGAGGATTGAGCAGCACTCCAAGGTGGAGGAGGACATTGGAGGTGTGAGCAATGAAGCCCCTGCCCGGGAAGCGCCGAAGGGTGACCGAGCAGAGAAAAAGGAGAACAAGAAGGCCAAGAAGAGGTCTGATCGAGAAAAAGAATGCCCAAGGCCGAATGAGGTGTACGAGGTGGCGAACACAATGTTTAAGGAGCCCATCCACAAGCTCCTCAACCAAATCAAAGATAAGCCATGGTTCGTCTGGCCCCCCAAGATGTTTACTGACCCGAGCAAACGGGATGATAAGAAGCACTGCGCCTACCATAGAGAGCACAGACACTACACTGACCATTGCCGAACCTTTAAGAAGTTCATAGAGGAGCAGGCCAAGGCTGGGAACCTCGGGCAGTATATCGACAAGGAGAAAATTCGGGCTAAGCAGCATGCCCGTGTTGAGTAAGGCGGAGCGACCGAAGAACCAATAGGGGTTATTAATGTCATTCATGCAACCCCGGAGACATCTAATGAGGCAAGGGGTCAGAGCCGCAAGATTGCGCATCGTGAGGTTATGCAGGCCCAGCTCGAGCACGGTGAGCCGAGTAGAAGGAAGTATCCGAGCAATGAGTTCCTAGCTGGAGATCTGACTTTCACCGACGCCGACCTAGAAGGGGTTGAACACCCTCACAACGACGCGCTCGTTATAACCCTCCGGATTGGGAGGTATGACGTAAAGCGTATCCTGGTCGATCAAGGGTGCTCGGCAGAGGTCATGTACGCCGACCTCTTCTACAAGTTAGGCCTCATGAAAGCGAACTTGCAGAAATGCCATACCCTATTGGTCGGGTTCAATGGTCAGCTCACCCTACCAATGGGAAGGATCATATTGCCGGTCAAGGCAGGCTCCGAGCTCAGAAATATTGAATTCTTGGGGGTGGATGTCCCGTCGCTGTATAATGCTATAATGGGAAGGACCTTGCTTCATCAGCTCAAAGCCATTCCTTCGCCTTACCATCAAGTTTTGAAGTTTCCAACCGCCAAAGGTGTAGAGTGCATCAGGGGAGACTAGGTAGCGGCCAGGAAATGTTTCATGGCTGCCATCCGAGGTAAAGAAGGCTCCTCTGGCGACGAACAGATGTGTGTGGTGGAGGTACAATACAGGCCACTCCTTGATGACGTCGGGAAAGCACCAACAGAGAAGGTGGTGGAGCCACTAAATAAAGTCATGCTAAATGAGGATGACCCTGATCGGTTCTTCCTGCTCGGCTCCCACATGACCGAGCAAGATGAGTCCGATCTGGTGAGTTTCCTTAAATCAAACGTCGAGGTCTTCGCTTAGACTCCCTACGAGATGCTAGGCATCAATCCCGAGGTAATGGAGAATAAGCTGTATGTCAACCCTACACACAAGCCCATCGTCCAGCACGGGAGGAGGTCTTCTGCTCAACACACAGAGGCCGTTGCCGAGGAAGTTGAAAAGTTGCTCGAGGCGGGAGCAATAAGGGATGTACAGTACCCGCAGTGGCTGTCCAACACGGTTGTTGTGAAGAAGAAAAATGGAAAGTGGAGGGTCTGTGTCGATTTCACTGACCTGAACAAGGCCTACCCCAAAGATTCTTTCCCAGTTCCCAAAATTGTTCAGCTAGTGGACTCGGCTGCTAAGCACGGAACCATAAGTTTCTTGGATGCATATAGGGGCTACCACCAGATTGCTCTGAACACGGATGATCAAGAGAAGACCAACTTCATCACTCTCAGAAGTCTTTATTGTTATAAAGTTATGCCGTTCGGCTTGAAGAATGCTAGGGCAACTTATCAGAGCCTTGTAACCAAAATATTCCAACCTATGCTAGGTCAGAGTATTGAGGTTTACATCGATGATATGGTGGTGAAGACTGAGCAAGAACAAGATCATTTAGCCGACCTGAGCAGCGTGTTCGAGGTACTAAAGGCCTACAAACTCAGGCTCAACACGTCGAAGTGTGCGTTCGGCGTGCAGTCGGGTAAATTCTTAGGGCACCTGATCAGCAGAAGAGGGATTGAAGCTGATCCTGACCAGATAGCTGCAGTCCAGAACAAACTGCCCCCAAAGACTGTTTGGGAGATACAACGATTGACGGGAATGGCAGCGGAACTGAACAGATTCATCAGCCGATCATCAAATAAGTGCCATCGTTTCTTTCAGTTGTTGAAAAAGGGCAAAAATTTCGTCTGGGGGGAGGAGTGTGATCAGGCGCTCCACAGTTTGAAGGAGTACCTGACCTCGGCTAGTCTTCTCTCTAAGCCCTTGTTTGGGGAGGAGCTATACATGTATCTTGCAGTGTCCGAACATGCATCTAGTGTCGTCTTGCTCAGAATGGACACTGCAGAACTGCTCCCGATCTACTATGTCAGCCACACCTTCCTCGATGTCAAGACCAGATACTTGCCTTTGGAGAAGCTAGCACTTGCCCTAGTCATGGCATCTCGAAAGCTGGCACAGTACTTTAAGGCCCACAAGATCATTGTTCTAACTGCACACCCTCTCAAAGCCTTGCTACACCGAGCTGATCTGTCTGGTAGGATTGCTAAGTGGGGAGTGGAGCTCGGAGAGTACGATGTCGAGTTCTAACCACGAACAACAATAAAAGGTCAGGTTCTCGCAGATTTTATAGCTGAATTCTCCAAGCCGGGCACGCGGCACAGCTCGGACTCAACCCCACTCGAGCCCGAGCTGGGGGGAAGGATGACGAGACAGAGAAAAAGGATGGAGAAGAAAATGGGGCATCCAACGCCAAGTCTCGATCAACACTGCAAGGATGGAGGCTATTCACTGATGGTGCTTCCAATCAGAAGGGCTCCGGAGCAGGAGTAGTCCTCATCTCCCTCGACGGATCAGTGATAGAGCACTCAATAAGGTTGGGATTCCCAGCCTCCAATATTGAAGCCGAGTATGAAGCACTACTCGCAGGGCTTAGGAGTGCCGAGCTCCTAGGCATCAGAAACTTGAAAGTTTTTTGTGATTCGCAGCTAGTGGTCAATCAAATGACTGGGCAGTACAATGCCAGGGATGATAGGATGGCTGCCTACCTTTCTATTGCACTCGAGCTGGTCAAAGATTTTGAAGAAGTACAGATCGAGCAAGTCAGCCGAGAGGGGAATTCCCACGCTGATGCCCTAGCAGCCCTAGCCTCGGCTACCGAGCTCGGACTAAATAGAACAGTGAAAGTATAGAAGCAGGATAGCTCGAGCATTGACACCACCACTCGAAAAATTTATACTATTGAAGAAGACCAGGAGCCAAGCTGGATGGACCCCATTGTCAGCTTCCTCAGCAATGGCTAACTCCCATAGGACAAAAAGGAAGCGCACAAGATCAGACATAAATCTGCGCATTTTTGGCTATCTCCCAAGGGTCAGCTCTACAAGAGATCTTTCGCAGGGCCATATCTACTATGTGTTCATCCGAATAGAGTCCAGGACTTCCTGTTCGAGCTTCATGAGGAGATATGCGGGGGCCACACCGGAGGAAGATCTATGGCGCACCGAGCAATGAGTCAGTGCTACTGGTGGCCCTACATACAACAAGATGCCCAATTATATTCGCATAAGTGCAAGAAGTGCCAGAAATTTGCTCCCTTGCATAGGCAGCCAGCTGAGGAACTCAGTCCGATCACCAGCCCATAGCCTTTTGCTCAATGGGGACTAGATATTGTTGGGCCATTGCCTAAAGCGCCTAGCAATAGAAAATTCCTAATTGTAGCTACAGATTACTTCTCCAAGTGGGTGGAGGCTGAACCATTGGCCAATATCAGACATGTGGACGCGAAGAAGTTTTTATGGAAAAACATCATCACCAGATTTGGTATCCCGCGCGCCATAGTTGCAGACAACGGGAAGCAATTCGACAGCAACTTGTTCAAGACATTCTGCTCGGGCCTGGGCATAAAGATTTATTTCTCAATGCCTTCCTTTCCCGAGAGCAATGGCCAAGCAGAAATCTCGAACAAGACACTCCTCACAGGGCTGAAGAAAAGAATAGAGAAGTCCAAAGAAAAGTGGGCAGACGAACTCCCCTTCGTGCTGTGGGCCTACCGAACAACCCCTAGGAGCTCTACTGGGGAGACGCCATTTGCCATGGCCTATGGCTTAGTTATCCCCTTGGAGGTCGGCGTGCCTACCATCATAACTGAAGCCTTTGAGTCCAAAAATAACGATCTCAGCGTTGCTCGAGACTTGGACTTGGCCGAGGAAAGAAGAGAGCAAGCTATAGTCAGACTGGCCTCCTATCACCAACAACTTGCAAAGTTCTACTACAGACGGGTGAATCAGAGGAGCTTCCAGGTCGGCAAGCTGGTCCTCAGGAAGGTCCTCCTTAATACAAAGGACCCCCTTGACGGCAAGCTACGCCCGACCTGGGAGGGTCCATACAGAGTCACATCAATTGCTAGCACGGGAGCCTACAGACTTGAAGATATGGAAGGAAAGCAAATCCCAAGGCCGTGGAATGCACAGAATCTTAGAAAGTTTTATTATTGAAGCATCAAATGTATTCTTGTTTGGGACAATGAATAAAGAGATTTTTCCAACAGTTGTGCATGATTAAAGACACCGTAAAAAAGTTCTAGCTCGGCTAGGCACAAAGTCCCGGTGACTTCAAGTCACGCCTGGGGAAGAAAGCCCTAGCTCGGCTAGGCACAAGTCCTGGTAACTTCAAGTCACGTTTGGGCAAGACAGCTCTTGCTCGGCTAGGCACAAAAGTCCTGGTGACTTCAAGTCACGCCTGGGCAAGAAAGCCCTAGCTCGACTAGGCACAAAAGTCCCGGTGACTTCGAGTCACGCCTGGGCAAGGAAGCCCTAGCTCGGCTAGGCACAAAAGTCCCGGTGACTTCAAGTCACGGCTGGGCAAGAAAGCCCTAGCTCGGCTAGGCACAAAAGTCCCAATGACTTTAAGACACGCCTGAGCAAGAAAGCCCTAACTTGGCTAGGCACAAAAGTCTCGGTGGCTTCAAATCACTCCTGGGCAAGAAATTAGCTAGGCACAAAAGTCACCAAAGACCCCGAGTCATTCCCAGGCAAGAAAGACTCAAGCTGACCTCGATACACTTGGGAAACTTCAAAATTTCTATATCAACTTTCTAAAAGTTGAATGGCCCAACGCTAATGTGCCTTCAAGCTCGGCGGCCCCCAAATACCCACAACCCGGCTAGGCCTTAGGACTTGTTCGGTAACAACCATCCGAGCTCGGTTATCCGTGCAACAAACCCAGTAAAACTACCTTACAGGTAATTTTGAGATTTCTACATCTTATTCTTGGGTCACAAGGGACGCGCTCGGCAAATCGTAAGGTTTTGATTGATCAAAAGGACTTGCTCAGTTATATTATTACAGCTTGAATTAATTGACGATGTTTGGGTGATCTTGTAAAGTTGCTAAGCATCTCAGTTCGGTGAGATCTCAATCTGATTAGAAACTCTCCGACCCCATCCAAAAGAACGAGGTCAAGCTTCATACACTTGCATAAAAGCTAAAGGCCTAAAGGCTAAAAATAAATAAGCAAGTATAGAGCAGCATGAAGAGACTGAACAAGAGATTCTTGAGAATCAAATCGTAATTTCATTCATATAAAATTTGTAGTACATATCAATTTATGCGAGCCGACCTCACACAAGAGAATGAGGCCGTGCGACGTAAACTTGGAAAAAGAAAATAATAGAAGAAAACTGAGCTATGCAGCCCGAGTGGTTTGTGGGTCAGCTGCTGCCGAGGGATCTTTCTCGGCTTCCATCACTTGAGCGGGTATCCCTGTGGCATTCTGCTCCTCGGCGCCGACCAACTCTTCCCCCTCTACTTGTGCTCCCCCGTGCTCGGATTCATCGTCCAGGGGGAGGTCCACTGGCGCATTAGGATCTGTTGTGCAAGTGTCTGGCCATAAGGGGTCAAGGTCGTCAAACTCGCCCTCGGGCTCGAGCGGCGGTGGTGGAACATCTTGCTCGGGTGCCAGCGGTGGAATGGGAGCAGCGGAGATAGGGGCCACCTCAACCACTTGGCCTGGCAGAACGGCTTTCCCGACCAGGTGAGCGAGCAGAGGTGGGAAAGGGACACCAGGTTGTAGCCATGGCACTTCCCTGTGGAGTGGTGAGTCCTTCGGTGCAGAGGAGGCCCTCAGAGCTGCATCCCACCCTAACTTGAATAAGGGGTTTTGCAAGATCCGGACTTGAGCTTCATACCCGTCCCCAGCAGCTTCATACCCCTCGTTGTATTTGGCTTGGGCGGCCTGCTTGTTCTGCTCCTGAAGCTCGGCGTTGGACTTCTAGAGCTCGTCTCTATCCCTCCTCACCTCCTCAAGTTGTACCAGGATTGATGCGAGGTTGGCCTCACTTTCCCTCACCGAGTCCAAAGCTCGGGATGCTTGGATCTCGGCGTCTTCTTTGGCCTTAATGGCCTCCCCAACCTGGGCATGGAGGACCTTGTTGTCCTCCCTGAGCTTAAAAGCCTCAACCTCTAGGAGATCAAATTTCTCCTGCACACGGCTGCACCGTTCAGCAGCCTCTACGCCCATTTGCAGGCCCTGCACATGAGATATTAATGCTGCCCGAGCAGGAATGTATCGAGATGCAGAACAAAAAGGTTATATTTAGAGCAAAATCAGCCTCCAGATGCTGGGAGAGACCAAAACGGTGCTCGAGATCGAGATATCCGAGCTCCCCAACCGTTATAAACGCATATGATTGACATTTATTGACTACGATGACCAACATTCCTGTACCCAAGGTACAGTTGACGCAGTACGCATTCAATGCGCGCATTAAATACAGGCAATAAGTGCGCCGCAGAACCGATGGGGCACTGCCACGTGGTAGAAGAGACCGTTGGCGCGCGAGGACAGCTAAGGGAAGGTATGTTAGCGAAGCTTGCTCAACAAGTCTCCCGATCAAAAGGCAAAGTAACAAATCGAGCAAGGACGTTACATCACCTTCCAGCTACTTGAGTTTCCGAGCAACTGCAACATGATGGGGGCAGTTGAGGGGGATCAAGTTCCGACTAAAGCCATGTGGAGCGCACGTGGAAGGCCGTACAGTGTAGCAGTCCATGTCAACACGGCATGTTCCTCGGCGTATCTATATCAACTTGGGCAATAGATCGAGCTATACGGTATTATATCTGAGCTCTAGAGACTTGAGGCGTGAGGGCCGAGCTCAGCGAGAGTTCGGTCCTCAATCCCGGATACATGATGCTCGGCACCTTTGTGAGCGATGCTCGGCATTCATAGCCGAGTAAGGTAAGACGCTTGATCCCTAGGCCGAGATGGACGGTTGACGTCGAAGATCATGCCCCGCAATACATATATCCAAGAAGTGATACGAAGATGATGAGAGATCAGTAATAAATAGGCCTACTCAGGGGTAAAATGGACAAATAGGGGTGGTTTAGCCCTAGCCCAAACTAGACCTGAATACTGATGGATATCTTGATATGACAGAAGGCATTTGCAGAAAGATCTGACAGAGATATCCAATGATGGCACTGATAAGTCACCATCAAACCATTAATAGTTATGCGATGATCAGAGAGAGGAAGCACAACCCGACCTGCTCGGGTCTGGTCGGACTCCACAGACGGGTCAAGTATATTTTTTCCTATAAATAGCCACCAAATTAGAAGACAAAGGTACCCTCTCTTCAACTAAGCCAAAACTTTGCTGAAATTTACTCTCAATCTATTCCTTTCCTCTAAAAACACCTCGCCTGACTTGATCGT
>JAUMHN010335653.1:0-17886 GCA_032360265.1 Heliamphora ciliata | reverse complement strand
GGGATTACATCCCAATTATCTGCACCAGGTATGCCTCAGCAGAATGGTGTAGCAGAAAGGAGGAATAGGTCCCTTAAAGAGATGGTGAGGCGCTGATGTGTTATTCAGATTTACCACATTCGTTTTGGGGATATACATTAGAAATGACGGCATATATTCTGAATTCGGTGCCTACTAAGGCAGTTCTCGGAACCCCTTTGGAATTATGAATTAGGCGTAAACTAAGTCTTAAACACTTCCGGATATGGGGTTGCCCAGCACATTTGTTGGTGGGAGATGCAAGTATAGTGGAACCAAAGACAGATGTCTATTTCCTTGTAGAATATCCTAAAGGAACTAAATGTGATTTATTTTATGATTCTAAGAGTCAGAAGGTATTTGTTAGCACAAATGCAGGATTTTTGAAAGAGAATTATGTAATAAGTCACAAATTTCGATCACAAATTGTTCTTGAAGAGGTGAGGAATCAAAATTTAGTACAACCAGAAAACATACCTAATGAACGGAATGAGATACCACCTATCGTGAATACACAACAGGAGTTTTGTCATAGTGGAAGGGTTGTTCGTCAACCCGAGAAACTATAATGAAGGACTACAAGACAAGGATGCAGAATTATGGCAAAAGGTTATGGAATCTGAGATAGAGTCCATGTACTCTAATCCGGTATGTGAGCTTGTAGATCCATTAGATGGGATAAAACCCATCGGGTGTAAATGGATCTTCAAGAAAAAGAGAGGAGTGGATGGGAAGGTAGAAACCTTTAAAGCTAGGCTTGTTGCGAAGGGGTTTAAAGGTAGAAGTGGTCACATATGGAGGTAGAAACACACTTGACCTAGGACCAAAGTCATGGCGTGCATGGGTTATATCTAGTGGTAGAAGTTGTCATATTGAGTGGTAGAAGTGATCACATATGGTGGTAGAAACACCATTGAGCTAGGACCTAAGTGATAGCACATGGCATCCAAGAGTCATATCTAGTGGTAGAAGGTGTCATATTAAGTGGTAGAAGTGGTCACATATGGTTGTAGAAACACCCTTAACCTAGGACTTAAGTCTTACCAAATGGCATCCACGGGTCACATTCAGTGGTAGAAGTTGTCACATATGGAGGTAGAAACACACTTGACCTAGGACCAAAATGTAAGCGTTTGGCATGCAAGGGTCACATTTAGTGGTAAAAGTTGTCTTATTGTGTGGTAGAAGTGGTCACTTGGAGTGGTAGAAACAGCTTGATCTAAGACCTTAGACTTACCACCTGGAACCCAATGGTCATATTCAGTTGTAGAAGTTGTCATGTTGGGTGGTAGAATTTGTCACTTATGGTGGTAGAAACACACTTGACCTATGACCAAGTATTTAGCACATGGCATCCGAGGGTTACATCTATTGGTAGAAATTGTCATGTTTACTGGTAGAAGTGGTCACTTGCAGTGGTAGAAACACACTTCCCCTTACACACTTGTGCTTATCCTTGCTTTTTTTGATTACTCTTTGTTTTAATGATATGAATGAGTCATTGTTTTAACGATAATTATGACACGTTAGGTACTAAATAGCCCCATAGTAAAAATACACTTCCACCTTTGTTTTATTACTATCTATGAATGATTTTATTGGGTTGTAGTAAAATTGTTGATATCCAGTAGTAAAAATGGTCATATGTTGTAGTAAAAGAGGTCATTTGTTGTAGTAAAAGTTGTGATATTGAGTTGTATAATTGGTCATATATAGTGGTAAAAATTATGATATTGAGTAGTATTAGTGTTTATGTCTAATAGTAGAAGTGATCATATGTAGTTGTAAAAGTTGCCAAAGTTATTTTTTGGGCGGGAAAACTCAAAAACCACCTTGGTTTGAACAAAATCACCTACTGTTTTTGTTTTTGTTTTTTTATAATTCTTTTAATCAATGACCTAGATCCTCTCTAAAACTAATCTAATGGTCCATATTAATTGGGGTATCAATCCCCAAAACCACATTGGGGCATCATAGAAATTCCCCTTTTATGATAAAAAGTTCTTTCTCAAACTTACTAAACGAAATAAGAAATTTAAAAAAAAAATTTATACTACATGAAAACGTGTTTGATAAATACACTTTATTTATAAAATATTTTTACAGAAATAGTTTTTCTTTTAAGATGACTGAATAATTAAAAGTGTTATTAATAAAAGCACTTTTAGTTCAAATTTAAAATTCTACTGAAAACGTTTTCTATTTTTTGTATAAAAAATGGTTTTATTAACAACGTTTTATCGTTTTGTAGGAAAAACGTAATTGGTAAAGGCACTTTTAGTTTACTATATTTTAAAGATAACGTTCTTAGTTTAAATTATATATTTTACTCAAAATGTGTTTACGAAAAACGTTTTATTTGAATGGAAAACGTTTTTAGTATATGCGCTTTTAATTTAATACTTAAAACGACAGTGTTTTAATGAAATAGGAATGTTTATTAAACACCATTTTAACGTTCCATTGTCTTCTTCTTATTCTCTTCATTCTCAACGCCAAGTGCTCTCGCTCTCTGAGCTCGCTCTCTATGCTCTCTTTCTCTCTCGCTCTCATTTTAGATTAAGGTGTGCTCTATATTCTAGGTTATCAATTTTTCTATTCTACATTCTATTAGTTCACTGTTTTAGGGATTGGTTCAAACCCTTGTGGTTCAAAACTAAACACACAACCCTAGTGTTTTGGATTAAAGTATGAAATGGATGGAATCTATTAGATTTTAGTTAGTGTAAGAATTACACACTCACCGAAAATGATTGTAGACAACTGTTTTTGGGTATAACACAATCCAAATGAAGATAAGCCCAACCCTGTTAAGTGAACTTCGATAGCTAAATGCCTTACTGATGCCAACTACAATCAAAATGATAGGACACTTAGCTTAGTCATCCTAGAGTTATGTAAAATTTTGCCTGGTTCAATTGATAGGCTCACGGACTCAACCTATGGCAATATTATCGGACCAATATTATATTTGAAATGCCATAACTATATGTACGAAATATCCTTGAATAACACCCTTGTTCTGCCTCTCATTGAAGCCTCAATTTTAATAACTAATTCCCTAACCCCTCCGAAATCCTCATTTCCCTCTCCTTTTGGCTGGTTAATTTTAAGTCACAAAATAAAGTAGTTAGGGGCTCAACAGAAATTTTAACTGACTCCGTGACTATTTTTAAATAGATACCTCAAAATATTTTAAGCATTTTGTCCATCACACCAAAATAATAGTTAAGCAACTCATAGGACAATATCTAAGGCTTCAACGTTTATTAATCTTCTCAATTATTCTTTATATGAACGTAAATAAAATATTCAATGATCATCATTATAACTTATACACATTTTGATTAAAAGTCATGCTAACCACCGCTCATTGGATGATGGATAATAAGTTAGTAGAGACAAAAAAATCCATAATATTAATACACTTTTAGAATTGGGGCCCACCACATTCATAAACATCGTTACACTTTGCACAGATACCTATATACTTTTTACTTATTATTTACCGTTTATTGGGCTGTGAATAGCATAATTTATTGATTAAATTTATTTATTTATTTAAAAATAATAAAAAAATGTAAAAAAAACCAAAAATAGAAAAAAAACTAAAAGTTTTCACCAAACGGTATTTCTCTCACAGACGGAGTTTCGCTTTAAAAATCGTTCACATAAAGTCTCATTAATCTTTGCTCGTTCACTTTTTATCTAACACATTTTTTTATTTTTATAAGTTTTTACTTATTTATGACAAGTTTTTTATATAAAAAATGCAAGTAATTACTTAAGCTTAACCATTTAATTTATGTATATAAACAATTCATAGAGCTTTAAAGTAGCACAAAAATTCCATCTCTCTTCTCAAAACGATTAAAAAATAAAACGGGCTGAACTTGTAAACAAAGCGTTGTTAGCAAACACGTTTTTCTGAAAGCGTTTTTACAAACAACGCTTTCAATACAACAATAACAGATTAAAAAAATATGGTCAGCAGGTGAAAAAATCTGTCCAGTAGGTTTAAGAGGAAAGCGTATTTCGCAAACACGCTTTCTTTATAAATTTAGTGTCAATGTAAAACGTGTTTCTTAAACACGCTTTATTTAGAAGCTGTAAAAGCTCGATAAAAGAAGTGTCCAGAAGGATTTAAAAAGAAAGCGTGTTTGCTAAACACGTTTTCTTTATAAACTATAAAAGCGTGTTTAACAAACACGCTTTATGTGAACGATTTAAAAACGTTTTTAGTAAACATGTTTTACGTATTCAAACAGAAAGCATGTTTGTTAAAAACGTTTCCATGTCGTTATATTGCCTTCCTACACCGTGTGTGTTGTGTACCGACCCTGCTTGGACCCTAGCATTAGTGACGGATAGTCCACAAGGCTATAGAGTACGAACGAGGTTCAGAACTCTAACTCGAATCGAAAATCCTAAGTTCGGCCCAGAAACCCCAAAAGGGTCCAAAACTTATGCAACAAAACCTTAGTACCCGGAGAGTCTTCCAACATTCTAAATAAAGTAAATATCACGAATAACGAGTTAAAAATAAAAAATCCTCATAAATAGGGTAAAATGATCATTTTACCCCTAGTATAGTAAAAAATCTTAAAAATTTAAATTTTGACACATGAATACCCTAAATTAAAGATTTAAGTACAATTAAGTAGGACAAGACAAAATAATATCAAAAATAACAAAATTATCCCTTAGTGGCCGACCACCTTGGGAAGGGTGCCAAAAAGTAACTTTTTGCTTTCTTTTTAGCTTAAAATGATGAAAAATTTATTAAATTAAGCCTTATGATGATCCAATACTTGTTGAACAAGTAATATACTTAACAATTTGACTTAATTTCACTTAAAATAAGTCAAAAAGTCATATATTGCCAAAATAACTTAATTTGACTTAAAAGATTATATCTATTTAATCAATTGCTATGAAAACTATAATAATACATGGGAATACTATCTTTATCATAAACATACTAAAATAATAGGTCTCTGTAGGAAAAGACACCAAAAAGGTACATCAAATTAATTTTTAATGCATTTTCTTGTACAAAAGGGTATGCAAACTAATGCAAAACCCCTTGATTGATGTGGGGTCAGGTTTTTGTCCCCCAAACTGACCCCTAGCTATATTTATTTTCCCAATGTTTGATCTTTAGCCCTCAAAAGTTGAGTCAATTGAAATCATCTCACATCTCATTAATTAAAATGAAGAAAAAAGTCTTTTAAGGGTACTTTTTGTCCCCCTTATGTCCTCTAGCCTTTGCTTATATAAATCAAGGCAAACACCCTCTTCTCCACTTGATATTTTCTTGCAAGTGAGGGAGAGAAATCAGACCTCTTTGCTCTTGAGTGTTAAGGTAAATTTGAGGGAGAAAAAGGCCGAAGAAAGAAGAAATCAAGGAGATTTTTGAAAGCTAAGTCCAAATCCATCCTCCACCATCCTTTGATCTCTCAAACAAGTAAGTAAAACCTCTAAATATTATGTCTAATATCCCTCAAAATATCTCCCAATACATCCCTTTAAACACTTTAAAAATCGAGAATCGAAATCAAATCGAAAAGGCATCATAGTTGAAAATTTGGGGTTGTTATGTTTATCGGTGATATGAGATGTTGTAGTATGTTGTTATCTTTGAGTTTGATGATTTCTAAGTGTGCTAGGGCCTTGATATTAATGTCTAAAACACAAGTATGCAAAGAAATGAAACAAAAACTTATCGTGACATAAGTAGAAGACTTGGACCCTAAGAGGCTTGATTTTTTAGAACATTGATGTTTCTGCTCTGAGCTTTGGAACACCATAACTCAATGTAAAAATTTGATCTAAGCATATTCTTTATGTTCAAATTTATATTTTTGTGTTATATTTTATCCAAATTTGGTTTCAACTCATTTTCGTAAGTAGAACTCGAGATATTGTAATTTTACCAAAATGTGTCATTTTTTGACCAGTCAACAGTACTGACTTGGAATCTCGTTTAAAGTGAGATCCGAACTTTGGTCAAAACATGAAAGTGATAGATAACATGTATATATATATATATACCCACAAAAAATGAGCACAAAATATTGAGTTTTGATATGTCAAAACCCTTTTGAAAGTCTCTATTGAGTTTCAGCCCTCAAGAGACACTTCTGCCACATATTTTTATATAGACTAAAACCCCTATTTTTAGTGACCTATTTCAAAGGTGGTCTATGTGAACATTGTAGATAACATATTGAAGTACTTGATGCCCAAAAATCAAGTATTAAAGCATCAGGATGATACCCCAAAACCGTTTCAAACCTTCTGTTCAAAACTGGCTCTGTTGAGTTTTGGCGGCTGACATGACCTATTTTTTTTAAAATGGCCAAAAAGTATAACTTGTTCCAAACAACTACCCTTAACTCTAAACATGACACTTGTAGGGCACATGTTGAACTAGAACGTACTCAGGAATGGGCTCATTTGGACTTGATCTGATATCCCAAAGCTGAGACCAACAGAAGCATATTTTTTGTAAAATTTTAAGAAAAGTGCTGAACTATTTTTACTTAGGATATTTTGTTTACCCTTTTGTCTTATGTTTTGGTCTTGATTTTAAATATAGGAGTTGTAGAAAATATTTTTATCTGAATGGTGTTTAGAAATTATAAATTGATTCCAAGTCTAGATACTCCGAAACTTTGTTGGCTCTTTTAATTTAATACTTGATTTTTGGCCTTAAAGTTGCTAAGTGTATGTTTGAGTACCCTTTACTATGAGACCCGAGTTTTTATATGATGATTGATTTGAATTAGTTGATTAGTGTTTTTAAGTGAATGTATGATGATTTAGAACTCATGTTATCATGTTTGAATTATATCTTGAGAATTGTAGCTTGTGTTTCACATACTTGTACCTTATGCATTGCACGTTATAGCATGAATCTTGCCATGCTAGTTGATGCCATGCTATAGATAGTTGTATTTGAGATCTATACCATACATTATGAGCATTGCCATTTGCATCTTTGGCATATTGGAGTCCATCTGTGCAAACCGTTGTTGAGATGGGCTGTATTGAGATTGTCTTTCTTGATTCTAAGTCTAGGGTGTTCCTGGTTGCCATTTTGAAAACAATTTGGTTTATACACCCTGGGTGCGTCCCTAGTGTTTGAAATGATTTTGGCTTATATACCCTAGGTGCGTCCTTGGTGTTTGAAATGATTTATAGATATTGTTGGGTACCATGAGTTCGACGCTAGCATTCTGATTTCGATAGCTTAGACTTTTGGGTTGACACCGACGAAAGCATCATGAGTTTTAAGGTGGGACAAACCGCTTGGGTTGAATTCTCCTTGTACACCTTAGGTGCGTCCCCGATGTTACAGATTTGGTTTATACTCCTTGGGTGCGTCCCTAGTGTTTAAATTGTTTTATTGAATATTGTTGGCCTGGAGTATGGCGCGGAGTAAAATAGATATAATCTTTTAAGTCAAATTAAGCTGTGGCATGACGCCTGGTGATACGGTTATTATTCACAACGAGGTGCGACGATGGCTTTGGTGATCAAATACCCATAAAAGTCTACTCTGGTGATTCCCGGTGTGGGATTCCTGTTATAATCTGGGTGCATGTCGGGTTGGGCATCTGCATTTCACACGGCATCTCATATACGCATGCCTATTGACTTATTTGCTTTCCTATATAAATTGGTATGTCTCTTTGACTATATACTATACTAGATGTTATATGGTATGCATTGTGGTAAATTTTGTACCGTGAGATTAGTTAGAAGATTAGAGTGGTTTGCTTCTGGGCCTTGGCTCATGGCATTCGTGCCACAGGTGAGGAGGAGTTCTTGGAGGAAGTCTTCCCAGAGGGAGAAGAAGAGTCTGAAGAACAGAGTGAGTCCCAAGAGCACGTGAATTCCGCTGATGCATTCGGAGGAGTCGAGACCTCTGCTTTTGTTCTTATATTCAGTTCTCTCGTGCTTAGTGTAATTTTTAAAATTTTTTGGTAAAACTGTAATAGTTAAGTACTTTGATCGGTTCAGATCTCTTTTATGATATAATAACTAATGTATGTAAATATAAATGAATGGCTAGAATATTCTTTTATTTATATTTATATATGTCTCGACATGTCGGAGGATGGGGCGTCACATGTTGCTCAGGGTTAAAACGTGTTTAGCAAAAATGTTTTTTTATAAAGCGTGTTTACTAAACACGCTTTTACGTAGGTTGGGAATAAATTTAAAAACTCCTATTTTGTTAATAAAATTTAAAAGTTAACGTATTAGGGTAAAAAAGCCGATTTTGTAAGCTATTTTACCCTTATACCTAAAAGTTTGAACTTAATGAACGGAATAGGAATTTTAAAACTTAATTTTCAATCTATGCGACAACGTGTTTGTGAGACCATGACCTGTTTCATTTTTGAAATGATTTATGTGTTGACGGAGTTAGAATTAACATTTGACCTCGGTGATGTTTTAGGTGCATATTTGGGCCTATGCGTGGATACCGAAAAAGTTTTTTGAAATTCCAGTGAGAATTCAGTCGACTGAGTGGGCTGTATGGTGGTTCAGTTGACTGGCTTTGAGGGTTCAGTTGACTAAACTGTAGCGGTGAAGGAATCATGGTTTTCCAATAGCTTTTTTGTCGACTGATGTGGTGGATTCAGTCGACTAGATTTTTGTATGGGACTGAGCCTATAAATATCAAGCTCTTAGAAGATATTTTAAAATCTTAGCTTCATGAGTAAGTTTTATTTTTCTCTGCCTTTTCTCTAGATTTTGATGGGCCAAGGGCTTGGTTTTCAGCGATCTGACAGTGGATCCTTGGTTTTGGTGCTGGGGGCTCCGTGTTCATCTGGACGAAATCTCATTTTGTTGAGATTTGTTTTTTAAGGCATCGAGCTTTTGGCTCAACGAGTTAGGATTCTAGACCTTGTTTTGTTAAAGGGTGCAACGTGCAGTTATACGCTTTTCTACCAGTTGAAAATATTTTAAGTGTCATATTTTGTGTTTAAACCATGTTTGTTCGGATAAAAAAACATATTTTGCACTTTTCCTGATTTATTACATGATATGGACTTGTGGATGTTCTTGGTTTTCAAAAAGGTGGTTTTGAAAACGTGGGATTTATGAAAATCTTGAAAACCATGTTTTGGAGGCTTGGAGCTAACCCTTGGGGTTGAGTCTCAAATTTTGAAATATTTTGATAGAAACGGTGGAAACATTTTTTGAAAATATTGTTTGATCTCCATGCTCGATGGATGATGTGGCGGTTGGTCATTGGATCTCTTTATACATGATTACTATATAACTGTTTGAAATGTTTACGTAGTTGAGCTACGAGTTGATTTTTAAATAATTCTATAGATGTACCAGGATAACGGGTCTATTGGGCCGCCATTACTCCTCGGTGAAAGTCCAGAAACTTGCGCAAGTAGGTACCTTTGTTCCTTCGGGCTAATCCCCGTAAGGAAGGGGTGTGTGCTTTATTTCCCTCACTTGTAGTCCATAAATAAAATGGTTTACGTTGTTGTGACTCTGTATAGGACTTGTCATTACCTACTAGGTCTTAAATGATTCTGGAATAGGTAATGGGTAGGAGTCTATAGTTGTTGCTTTTGTCCCTAGTTTGACAGAGTCAGTACATAGGAATTATTTTCTCGGTTGTGTGATCCAAGTGGAAAATACTGTTTTGTTCTCGGCTGTGTGATTCGAGTGGAAAAGTAACATTTTGGTTACTATTTTTTCTTTAACTGCGAAACGTTATTTGCATTGTTGAAATGCATAGTTTTGAGGATGAAAAACAGTTTTGAGACTCGTGTAAGTCTGATGGAAAACTTGAAATTTTATGAAGTAAAACCGTTTTGAGGCTCATGTGGTTGAATCAACTTTATGCTATGTGATTGCATATTCTTCTTTACTACATTATTGTCATTTTTATTGGGCTTCGGCTCACGTTGTGGGATTTGTTAAAATTTTTTTCAGGTGAACGTGGTCTTATAGGTTGATCATGAGGTGCCCGGAGGTAGTTGGAGACAAGACTCTGATGTCTTGTCTTTGGGAGGTAGTTTATACCTTGTAGATGATTCTTGTTTGGATGTAACATGTTTTAAAGCATATGTAATTTTTATAGCCATGGGCTGATGTATGCCTGATTTATGCTTTCGAAAGAGACCATAGGTTGGTTGTTATTTTTCGTAGTTTCTTCTTATGATTTTCAAATGATTTATGCTTCATTCAAACTCTTGTGCTTCAAGGGAGATTTTGGAATGGCCTATGCCTCTGTTAAAAAGAAAAGATTTTTTTGTCCAAAATGTATAGTTTGTTTTAAAAGGCTTAGCTTTTAGGGCATAATCGTAGTCTCTTGGGCTGCATTTTTAAATCAAATAAACTCTCGGTAGTACATTTTACAAAGGTTTTTGCCTCGTTTGGGCGTTATAAATTTTCTTCCCTTTGTGTTTGGGAGGGTTTGGTGGTTGTTCGTGGGTTTTCGCGTGACCCGAACTTTAGGCCGTGACAACTTGGTATCAGAGCCCAGAATTTAAATGCCTAAGAGCCGTGGGAAGAGGGTGCATCACTTGTGAGGAAAGATGTGTGTGTGCTTGATTGCATGTGTTTAAGTGTTCATTGTTTTTAACAAGAGCATGACAGCTTGTTGAGTATGATAACTTGTTGTGTATACGTGAGTATGGAGGTTGAACCTTAGAATTGATTAGTCTTGCCTTCAGGCATTTAGATTAACGAATTTGGAAGCCAAGTTAGAAACGCATTTAGCTGATGCGCTTTTTAGCAAGGAATCTAAGTAGGTTATCCAAAGTGACGCGTCATTCTTGTCGATTTTCCTCGGTATGTGTGATGTGTTTGCATAATCGTTATGGCTATGTGTTAACGTGATTATGTGGTACGAGTTAGAAATAACATGATAAGGTGTTGTGTTTTATTCCCTTTATATATGAACTGTATACCCTTGGAGATGATGAGACCGTGATTTGGAACTTAGATGTGCGGCTCGATTACAGTTTGCTACTGAAAGGCAAGGTTATGGATTGAGTGTCGATCGTTCGGCGCGTAGTGGAACTCGTTGGTGAGTTGGGTTTAGCCGCATGAGGTTGGCCTCGGTTGGCAAACTGTTGAGTGTTAGTACGAGCAGAGTTTGTTCGGGTGCAGTTAAAGCATTTAGAGGCTTAGTTTTGATAACCGGCTCTTCTTAAGAGTTGAGGTTGTGTTATGGATATCCTCGTGAGTAGGGGCGATGCGTTGGAGGTAAGACTGTCAAAATCTTTATTTTTACAAACGATTATCTAAAAAAATTAACTGGACGGGCAAATGCCAAAACGGGATCCAGATAAAACTTTTGATGACGAACGATCAAAATAAAATCTGTGCAACCGAGGTTAATTTAGAAGAATACCTTTTTACCGGTCGAATCTTCAACTATGATTTGAATTCGAGTTGAAGCTCTTGTCAGATCTTTTACTGTATTCCCTTATGCGATTCCTGGATATAGTGTGGGCTATAATCCTCCGAGAACTCGTACCGGTAGAACCAAGACATCTTTAGTCTTAGAAGACAAGTTATGAAACTGGTTCAGTCTACCCGCATATATATAGGGCTACAGCAGGGATCTAGGGAGTAATTATGAGTGAGACTTCCAATGGAACACAGACACGTATAAGCGGTTTCTGCAATTAAGCAAATCTCATAGCGGTATCTGTAATTATGAAGAACCAGTAGCGGTTTCTTCAATTTTCATAAAATACTGAATTACAGTTCACACCACTAAAAAACTATAATTGCACTCTGACCCATAATCTTAATACCATATAGCATTGAGCTCCTGTTATTAAATGCTTACTATTTCTCTCCACGTTAAGAGTCCCGATATCGACCAATTAAATTTAATTACTGATAATTTAATTTAATCGGTATCTTGATATTCTTTAAGCCCTTCCACTTAACTTATTTGACCGCCAGTTTAATTAAATTCACCTGCAGGGTTTGGTCCGGTCCAAACTTATAAGTTTTCTTAATAACTACAGAGTTATTAAAATAAACTAAATATCCATCTTTAGCCAATCCAGAAACAGAAACTAAGTTTCTTCTAATGGCAAGTACATAAAGACAATATCTCAATATTAAAACTTGATCTCTACCAAAATTGAGAGTGACATATCCTACTGCAACTACTGTTACCTTTGTATTATTGCCCATATGCAGGTAAATCTCTCCATTACTAAGTTGTGGAATTTTCTGGAACACTTGCAATGAATTGCAGACATGATTAGTGGCTCCCGTATCTACACACCAAGTACCGGTAGATAACACCGCTAAACACGTTTCCACAACCAGTGAATAGAAATTACTCGGTTTGTTCTCCCTTTTGAGAAATACTGGACAAAGTTTTTTCCAGTGCTGGGTCTAGTTGCAGTGAAAACATTTGCCTTTCGACTTTTTCACACTAGTCCGTAGCCCACTAACTACCCTAAAAATCGTGTCTCCCCGTTTCTGAAACTTTTTCTTTGTCATGCCTTTTGGCTCAGTGGAAATTTTTTTTTCAGAAACAAACACATTTTCTAGTATTGAAGGAATATCATTTGTAGTTAAAGTTATATCCAAATTACATTTTCATTTAACAAAATTCAGTCCCGTTAGTTTGTTTTCTTTGAGTATTAAATCGAGTAGGTTGAAAGCCATTTTAATCTTGTGAATCACATAATTAACAAAAATCGTTAATTATGATGAGCAAAATTTTGAATTTATTTTAATTTGGTTCCCTCAACTATTTTAAAATTAATTCGCCAGCAGCCTAGTAACCTGAGAATAGCATGCCTCGATGAGAGGACGTCTACTATTCTTCATAAAATCATATAGGCTAATTCTTTTTAATTTTACTATCTAGACAACTGACCATACCAAGTAAAATTAAATAGCTGACATAATTTCGATCCAGTATATAATAGCAGTGACTCTGATGGAGGGAATACTATTATATACAGTTAATTGTTAACAATCACCTAATCCCAAATCAATCGCTTCGCAATGAACCTTTCAGATGGAGAAGTGATCCACACTAACAATTATCTAGAATTATCCCTAAAGGAGATTTGTACTGGCTATTCCGCAATTAATCTGTTCGATGGGGAGGAATGCCTTACTGCCAACACGCAGGATTTAAATGCATCGTCTACAAACTGGTGATGGAGACCGCATGATTTATCTGTAAATAAATTTCTGCTCCCACTTAGATTTTTAAAACATTTTTGAGGGTTATAAAAATTTATTTAATTAAAATAAATTTATTAATTTCGAAAGCCACACGATCTGAAAGAATTAAGCATCTTTTTGTGTACACGATTCTAAAGATTTTGGTTTATCAAACCATCTTTTCGTATTTAAATGCATAACAAATAAAATTTAACAAATGCATAATTTTTTCTCTAGCTTTTCTGCTAAGGTAGTGATTAAAGACATTTATTTATTTTATGTTTTGTTTCACATTTTTTGAAAAATAATAATTTATTTTGATTAAATATTTTCCATTTAATTAAATCAAAATCAAAAATTAGTTTTCACGTTATTCCAAGATATCCAATTTTTTAAAAAAATCATATTAAATGTGATATTTTGTAAAAAATAAAATATCTAAAGTTTTTTTATTTAATTAAAATTAATTAATTAAAAAAACTTAATTTTATTTTCTATTACAAAATATTTTAATTAAAACAAAAATTTTGAATTAATTAAATTAACAGAATAAATAAAACATATAGCAATTATCCACGCAGTATATGTATATGTATATATATATATATATATTCTGATTTTATGATCCTAGTGAAACACTGAGGTGTTTCAGTCTCCCATAGAGAGTCAGCTGATTCAATCCCTATTCGCCTTTGTTTCAGAGTACTGATTGCATCAGATTTTCCTGATACTATCTGATATATACTGATATATCATTTCAGTCTCGTATACATCAGAAAATCAACACAAAGTAATCCTGGGAGAGAGAAACCGTCGGACCACCACCAGCCGTCGCCTCATTTGGGCTCCGTTTTCAACGAGCTTTATATCGTTGGAATGCTTTCAAAATATGGGATTTTTCTATCAAAAAAACTGTTGGAAACCTAGCCGAATAATGTCCAGAAAAACTGTCCGAACCTCAAAAAATGCTACTGTCCGAAATAGCACTGGGCAGCAACTTTCCAAAACTTTTTCGACCTCTTTTCGAACTCAATTTTTGACGTACTTTATATCAAAAGAATGCTCTCGAAAAGTAATATTTTTCTATGAAAAAAACTGCTCAAAAATAGGCTGAAAAACTACCGAAAACACTGCTCAAAGCTGCTGTCGCCGCACCCAGCGCCGCCGTCTTTAATCGCCAACTTCTCGAGGCCGTTCCGTCCTCATCCGAACTCCGTTTTCGACGTATTTTATATTGTTGGAAAACTATTGAAAAGTAAAATCTTTCTATCAAAATATTTACTCAAAAATAGCTCAGAAAATTGTCAAAAAATTGCCTAGAAGCTGCTATAGTGCCGTTTTTGACAAAACAAAAACAAAACGGACAGGCAATTGTTGGAGGCAAGACTGTCAGAAAATTGTCAAAAATTGTCAAAAATTGTCAAAAAACAGACAGGCAATTGTCAAAAATTGTCAAAAAACGGACAGGCAATTGTCAAAAATTGTCAAAAAATTGTCAAAAAAATCGCAACAGTTCTAAAACTAACTGGCCCCGATAACCCAAAACAAAAACAAAACGGCTCTGATACCAATTGTTGGAGGCAAGACTGTCAAGATTTTTGTTTTTATAAATGATTATCTGAAAAAAATTAACTGGACAGGCAAACGCTAAAATGGGCTCCAAATAAAACTTTTGATGACGAACGATTAAAATAAAACCCTTGCATCCGAGGTTAATTTAGAAGATTACCTTTTTACCGGTCGAATCTTCAACTACGATTTAAATCTGAGTTGAAGCTCCTGTCAGATTTTCTATTGTATTTTCTTATGCAATTTCCGAATATAGTGTGGGCTATAATCCTCCGAGAACTCGTATCGGCAGAACCAGGACAGCTTTAGTCTTACAAGATAAGTTATGAAACTGGTTCAGCCTACCCGCATATATATAGGGTTACAGCAGGGACCTAGAGAGCAATTATGAGTAAGACTTTTACTGGAATACAGACACGTATAAACAGTTTCTGTAATTAAGAAAATCTCATAGCGGTATCTACAATTATGGAAAATCAGTAGCAATTTCTGCAATTTTCATAAAACACTAAATTACAGTTCACACCACTAAAGAACTATAATTGCACTCAACCCATAATCTCATGACCATATAGCATTGAGCTCCTGTTATTAAATGCTTACCATTTCTCCCCACGTTAAGATTTTCGATACCCGCCAATTAAATTTAATTACTAACAATTTAATTTAATCGGCATCTTGATATTCCTTAAGCCCCTTCGTTTAATTTATTTGATTGCTAGATAATTAAATTCACCTGCAGGGTTTGACCCGATCAAAACTTATAAGCTTCCTTAAGGGGGTATCTTTAATCTCGATCTTTCAGTACGTGGATTCTGTCAATAATTAGTATTCATTATATAAATAATACCGTTATCCAACTCACCGGGAATATAGACCCATATAAGATCGCATTCTCTAACAAATAAAAACAACGAATATTAAATATACGTAAATCAATAATTATTTCAGGATTGAGAGACTAAGCACTATTCATAATAATCTTGGGGTGTGAATTAATTTATATAGTCAGTATAAAATTAATTACCCCAAATATCCCGTTCAATACACACAAAGTGTACTAGCATAGAGAGTCGGAATAATAGACGACGCTATTATCTATTTTTTCGTAACCAAGACAGGCCTACTAGAACTATGTGTTACAGTCGTACCGATGGTATGTCAATTTTCATCTAAACTGTGAACATAAAACTTAAATTCTGTAAGAACCTAAAATCTAATTTTCTGCGTGCAAGCCATACTTTACACACTAGATTAAATAATATACAAAATATCGAATATCCATGCATAACATTAAAGAAATGATACACATACATTGCTCATAAAGATTATTATAAAATAAAAAATTAATTTTATTAAAAATTAAAATTAAATACTAAAAACTTGATTTTCAGTATGCCAACTATAACACCATGGGGTGTCGGAGACCCTGGGAAGCAGTTGCTTTGACTGGGCTTGTAGATAGTGGTAATCCCTTTTGGGGTTTTGGTGTACACAATTTTGGCCGTGCGATGGATTAGGTACGTTGTGAGCCATGCTATGTCTTGAGCCGTGTACTCAAGATGGGGTATAGACGGGAATATAGTAGATGGGAGTGTGGTAATCCTTGGCTGGGTGTATGTTGAGATAGCAGAACGTGAGTGGTTCTGAGAATATCCCTTGCTATCGGGGTGTTGTTGGTAGTTAGAATAGTGTCTGATGACTCAGACGTTGTATATCTTATTGAGGTTTGAGAATTGAGTTATGAGTGAGTGAGCTTGTGGATATGGGGATGAGTATGAGTTATAGTTATGCTGGGATGAGCATGGGTCGTGACGATGTTAGAATCTGTAAGGGTTCAAGTTACGGTTCTAACATGCGACGAGTATCAATTCTGTGGGATTCCTACGAGAATACAGGTCCGCGGTTTGGTCATTATCCTGGTGATTAGGAGTTCGTGTTTAGGAACCATGCTGGGTGCATGAGGTTTGAAAGGACCGTAGAAGGCTTTGATAGTGTGGTTGGCTTAGTGTCGAGACGATGTATCCTGTGCGTGATATGTCTGGAGGTTGTTTATGTTCGACCTTAGGTTCAGAGGTGGGTATGTTGTTACCTATGGGAACGAAGTGTGGAGCAATAAGGTTCAGCAATGTACAGTGTGGTTTAACTGGCCTGGGGCGATAGGTGAGAAATTGTGGGTTATGATGCTTGTGATCAATGTGTGCTTTGAGAGCGAAATTGCGGAAGGTGTCTGCATGGCTAAGGGAGTTATTAGTAACTCTGGATGAATGGTCTCAGTATTGAGTTTCCATAGTTTGGTGCAGTGTGCTTTCTATGTGTGTTGCTTGGACAGTGGGCTCGAGGCCGTGATTATTGCTATGGTTTGCCTAGCAAGAGTTAAGTGAGTAAGCGTAACCTTCTAGAATGAGGTCTTAGCGCGATGGGCATGTTAACGTATGTCTCTGTGTGTGACTGGTGACGAGTTTGTAGTCCTATGGGATGTGTTGTACAAGCTATGAGGATTGATGGTGTTCGTATGTGTGCGGATGATGTCGAAGAGTTGAGAGCTTAGTGTAGCGGATGATATGAGTATCATGATTGGGGTTGACAACAGTTGTGTGACTATGGTCGAGGTGCCCTCAAGGTAAGATTTATAGGATTCTTTGGGGGCCGAGTGTTGGTGAGTACTGGGAGTACGCTGAGGTTGGCTCATGATTACTTGTTGACCCTTTTCTTTTCTCTAGACGGAGAGAGTGTTTCCTTATAGATGGTTATCTGGTGCAGTTGTTTCATCTTGGTTAGATGTAGATGCTAGGATCTTGATCGATCTAGATTTGGTTGTATTCTAAGATTATAAAAATCTCTGTGGATTTTGTATCTGTGTTGTGATCCTTAGAGTTGTGCCTCGGGAACTTGTATCGCCGTGATTGGGTGATTGCGAGACTGATTCTTCATGGTTTCAATAGATGGTTGACGAGGGTATGTGTTTAGCTGTTATTGTTGGAACGCGAAAGAAAAATTAAGAACCGGCGCCGTGACCGTAAAAAATGGCGCGTGCATTTTTCATGAAAAATGATAACATTAAACTGATATATTATTATTAAATATACCTTCAAGAAACTTGTT
>JAUMHN010335545.1:0-17887 GCA_032360265.1 Heliamphora ciliata | reverse complement strand
CATAAATTTGAAATTTAATTTGTCATATAAAGTATTTCGTTTTCAGTTATATTACATTACCATAATATGTTGAAACAAATATAGAATCATGAGATATCATGGAATTAAAATTAAATGGGATGATAAAATCTTCATAAATATTTCTTAACAGATGCTATAACGTCAGAAATAAAATCAGCCGAGTATTAAATGATATCAAATTTCATAGAGAATATTTTGAGAGTATAAAAGTTCTAAAAATTATTAAAAGGATCTCGTATGGAATCTATCCTCAAATAAATTATCAAAATAGGACCATAAACTAATTAATCTAAAATTAAACTTTTTCCTAAACTCATGAAAGGGGTGTGTTGGTTAGTTTCAGGATTATTTTGATTATTTTTATACATAAAAAAAATTTAATCTCACTAAAATCATGTCAAACTGAACAATGTATTAATTATCTGTAAGTTATCATACTCTCAATTAAATATTATTCGGTATAAAAAATATTACATTAATAATCCAAGTACTAATATGCCAACTACTAATAATTTGAACATAATAATTATCTCATGAAAATAATTTTTCAATCAAAGGAGGTCAAAGTAACCTCATAACTCTCTCAAACGAATTTTTGATTTTTTGAACTTAAAAAGTAATTTAGATGAACAGCCAAATTGACAAATGATGCCTAAATTATATTATTATCCTTCAACGAACCTGGTCACCCTTGGACTTATCCAATATGTTATATTATTATTATTATTACAAATGGGGAAAGCTACATTTCCAAGGAGCAGCCATGTAAGGAAAGAGATTGCCCAGGATTTTTTATAGACGGTCAAAAAGTGGAATGAAAATCATATGTTATATCTACATTTATTATTATTTATTATTCTATTATATTATGACAATACAAGTTTTAAAACTTTTTGACCTTGAAACTCTAATTAAGTTTTTCTAGAATCTTCACTTATAAAATACAAAAACACACGTAGCGTAATCAGTTGATTAATTTACTTTTTTTTAGTTGGAAATAAATCAAATGTTCGGTTTTAAATTATATTTACGTTTGCTATTTTTTTTTAAAAATAATTTTTGCAATTGTAAAAATAACTCGTTTTGACAATTTTTTTGTCTTTAAAAATGTAAATAGTTTTAAAAATTTATTAAATTTTATGAAAAATATATATTTTTACTTATTTTGTAAATAACTAATGAATGTGTCTGAACCTAAATGCACTATTGAACATATTAATAGTAGTCTTGCCACGGTAGTGGTATAACGATGATACAAAAAGATAGAACATAACATAAAGATGGGTAATTAATGAATTGCTCTAAATGATTTTTAAACTCTATTTTTAATTGTAGTACAATATTTTATTTAAGTATTTTGTATAATACTCTTGCCACCTACAAAGAAATGTAAGTAGTGAGATATATTGATACTAGCATATTGGAAGATCAATTGTCCATAAAGAGATTTAAAATTGTAAATGAGTTTGTCAGAAATTTAAAAAGGATTTGTCGAAATGAGAAAATTGAACTAAAAATGGGTTTGCCAAGCAAAAGAGGGGAAGAAAAATCTTCAAGACTTAAAACTGAGGCCCTATTTTGTTGTTGTTTTTATTTTTATTTTTCTCAAAAAAATTAATTATTTGAAAATAGATAAAACGTGTTTGTTAGCAATTTTCAAAAAAACTACTTTTAGAAAATTGAGTTGAAAATGGACATAAAAATTGAAAATTTTAAAAACGATTTAAAATTGTTTTTGTTTTTATCTTTATCGCAGTACTTGATGGACCGAGAAACAACTCTCAGTTTTCACAACCAAACTCATTTTCTCTTTTCAAAATATTATAATTTTTTTTTTCAAAATTTTATTTTAAAATATTTTTTTAAATATAATTTTTTTAAAAATACAACCAAACGAGACCTGAGTTTTTGACAGTAAAATCTAAACATTTTTGTCATGAGTTTTTGACCAAAGAATATGAGAAGCAGTTGGCTGGGTTATCATTTGACCAGAGCAACTTTATACGAAGCCTCATTCGGTCCTTTTGTCTTCTTGTTTGCCCGTCGCCCAATTTGCGTTGGGGGTCATTGATCGAGTCTTAAAACTATACATTTAATTTAACCCTTTAATTTATATTTGTTAGTTCTAAATTATTGTTACTTAGTATAATTTAATCCGCTTTATGGTTTTAGGTTACTCGAACCATTTGTATTCACTTGGAGCTTAATTGAAGATCTAAACAGTGTTTGTACTATTACAAATAGCGCATAAACATCACAACTTTTGATGTGATTTTTAACTTTTAATCATGGCTTTAAAATTGCGATCTATGAAGGTGTGATTGAAAGTAGCCATTTTTAATCACAGTTTATGTCTGTGATAGAAAAGTAAGAAAAAAATCGTGATTAAAAGGCGCTATTTAAAAACCGTGATTAAAAGAGAGGGGATTTTTTTTTTTTTTTTTAACATATAGTTGATTACCTGAAAGGTCGTGTGGTTGATATATGTGGGTATCATATTCAAAAACCCTCACGAATTATAACTTGTCCACTAAGGGTAATCTAAGGATTTAAAACTTTATTACACATGTTCAGTACAATCGTGTATTCTACAAATGTGGGTATCATATTTGAAAATCCTCACTAATACTTGGCTACGCCCATGCTTAAAAATATACATTTTAACCCTTTAATTTATATTTGTCAGTCCTAAATCATTATTACTTGGTATAATTTAATTCGTTTCATTGTTGAAGGTCACTTGAGCTATTAAAGGTCTAAAGAGTGATCAGAAACTCAAAGATTTATGCATTTGGAGCTTAATTAAAGGTTTAAATAGTGTTATGAAAGTCTAAGGTTGATTCAACCTTGAAAAAAAAAGATAGAACGAAACTCATAGCATAAATTTGTCTAGTCTCATCTAGATGGTTTGACCAATTCGTCCCGTTCCCATTCGAATAGAATTATACAACAAGTGAGGAAATTTTAGCCATAGCGAGCCCAATTGGCGAGGCCTATAAAATCTAAACCCTAACTCGAAGTTAGGACTTTCTTAACCCATGGAAAGAGGCGGCCGAAAAGCAACGACTCCCTTCAAAGGTATTCCCATGACACGCTTGGCCGAAAACTCTGCATCATCGTCTACGCATATGAGAGGTTTGAAGCCTTATCTTAGGGTTTTAGATGAAACTCTAGCCAAGTGATGTTTGAACTTTACACTTAATTACATATTACATTCTTTTTACTCTATTTGTATACTTCTTGATAAGTTTTGTGTATTCGATAGAATGATAGTTTTAGCTTTTAATATTCATTTTTTGCGATTGCGAGTTTCAAATTATACCCTGTTTTATTTGTGAACGTGATCTAAACGTGAATATGTTATGCTTTATGAGGGCGGGATGTGCCGAACTTGTTGAGAATAACCCGTGTCGTTGAAGATAGTCTATGCCAAGTTTAAGTCTCGTTAATCCTTTTGAGAAGTCTGTTAAGGCTTGTCACAATAACATATATTGTGTGAGTAAATAGTTTAAGTATGTGATTGGTATAATTTCACAATTCCAAGGCTAAGGTGAATTCGAACCCATAAGACTTTTCACATTCAAAGATCTTTTAAATTAGTTTTTGTTATATTAGATCATTCAATCCTATCTCATAAATTCACTCAATTTATGTTTAAAATTAATTTTAGGAACTAATACGAGAATAACACGACTTAGCTTTTTTGTCGCCGTTAAAACGATACCTGATCTTAATTAACCACTATTATATGAAGTAGTAATTTTTACTTGGTTTTATTATTTATTTTTTTGGTGCAATACTGATAGACATCAAATTTTGTGTTGTCAAATTATGGCATGGCCCGTGTTTGGAAGCTTGCAATTGGTAAGGAGTTGGATTTGGCCTTTGCTTTTGAGTTCTAGCTAGCTCTGATTGCTTCGAGCCCTTGTTGGTTGTTTGGCTTTCATCCTATATTTTATTTGTTCTAAGTGTTAGTTGTGTTAGAACTTAAAAATACAAACATTTCTTAAGTTGCATGCGAATGCCTCTAACGCTCATGCAATTGTTGGTTTAGGTTATACAAATTATACAACCGATGTTCCATTATACTAAGAGGCACTTTAAGTCTCAGTCTTGCTTGAGTGTATTCATTTCTTGCTAGGGTTTATTCTGGTCAACTAACTATTGATGTTCTTAATTATGTGCCGCTTTCAGACTTTTAGAGTGGTTTTTCTTGTTGGGGTAAACTATCAAAATTTTAAGATTATGTCTATAATTCTAGTAAAAAACAATCATGACAGCAATTGTTAAAACAGATTCAAGATTAAATTTTTTTGATATTAAACAATAAAAAATAAAACTCGGTAATACTCTCAAATTTAGTTTAGAATTATATCTTTCGAAATCTAATTGGATTGATTTCGGTTGCTGCAACAAAGTTTAGTCAATAATCTGTCGTGATTTTTAGACTAGAAATCAAATCTCTAACACATGCCTTCTATTGTATTTTCAATTGCTAGAACTTGATCGTAGTATGAACTACATTTTTTGTGTTCTTCAAAACTCGTATTGATTAGATTTAGATTTTCAAAAAACGTAAAAATCCTAACCACTTAATCGAATGACTGAATAATATAAATTGTGGCGTCAGAGTTTATAACCACATTTAGAAAGGCTACAGTAAAGATTTGTAGAGTAAATAAGATATGAACTTTTAATGTAATTATTAAATCATACCTTAACCTAGAAGTAATTTCATAAAAGATAAATTATAATTTATTCTACTAAAAAATTATAATTGCACTCCTAACCTTATTCTCAAAACTCTAGTATTCGAGTTCCTGTTATTAAATACTTATTTTTTCTCTCCACGTTAAGATTACAGACATCCGTCAATTAAATTAAATTACTGACAATTATACTTAATCAACTTCTTCAAAAAATACTTTAGACCTTTGATTCATTAAAGAAGGTTCATTACATATGCGTTTGGTTCATTAAAAAAAGCTTCTTTCTTTTAAATGGTAAATTGGATATATTATTTAACTCATTCAGTTGTACTTTAGAAGAGATAGTTTATATAGTATGCAGATCATCCACTAATGTATCAGAACAAATAAAACGTTTCTTATCCATAATAACCATATAATTATTTAAATAAATTGAATATTTATCCTTAACCAATTTGAAAACTGAAATTAAATTTATTCTAATAGAATGTATATGAAGACAATCTTTCAAAATTAAAATTATTTCTTTACTGAAACTGAGAGTGACATCTCCTACTGCAACTGTTGCCACTCTTGTATTATTGCCCATGTGTAGGTGTATCTCTTCATCACTGAGCTGTCAGGTTTCCTAGAATCCTTGCGAAGAATTACAAACATGATTAGTATTTCTCGTATCTATACACCAGGTACCAATAGATAACAATGCTAAACATGTTTCAATAACTAGTGAAAAAAAATTACTTTTTTTTGTTTTGCTTGTCAAGATAAACTGGACATTACTTCTTTTAGTGCCCTATTTGTTTGTAGTGAAAATACTTGTTTTTTGGCTTTTTCATACTAATTTTAGGCCCATTAGCTGCCTTTAGACCTGTGTCTTTCTATTTCTGAATTTTTTTCTTCTTCTTACTTTTTTACTTAGAAAAACCTTTTTCAGCAACAATGACATTTATCGGCTTTCTAAGAACACCCTCAGATGCTTGAAGTTCTTTAAGTAGTTCTACCAGGAAAAAAAAATGAATTTGCTCATGGTATAGTTTAGAAAGAACTATTTAAAGCTATTAGGTAACGACTGAAGTATGATATTGACCTAGGTCACTCGATCAATCTCAGCTTCAAGGATCTTCAATTCATTCAGAAAACTAATCATATTCAGTACATGATCCCTAATCGGGGTGCCTTTAGCCATGTTTGTGCTCATCAGTGATTTCATGGCTACCTGCCTAGATGCACGGTTCTGATGCCCAAATATTTGAGTTTTCGAATTATGTCATAGGCACTGGGTATAGACTGATATTGATTATGCAATATATTTAACATAGACGCCAAAAGGTAACTGTGAGCTATCTGATCAGCTTTCTGCCATTTCTGATAAATTCGAGTTTTTTGTTCGGTTGCCTCTCATTAGGTACTGGTGGACAAATCTCCGTGAGCACAAACTTATAATTCTCAACAGTTAAAACGATTTTAATTTTTTTTTCAGTCAACATAATTAGGATCTGTGAGTATGTGTTCTTTAAGTATAGTCGTGAGTAGATTGAAAACCATTTTATCTTGAGAATCACATAATTAAAAAAAATTATTAATTATGATGAGTAAAAAATTTAAATTTTATTTAAAAATCGGTTCCCTCTACCATTTAATTTTTTTTTCCAGCAGCCTGGTACATCGTGAATAGCATGTCTCGATGGGAAGGACGTCTATTATTCAGCATTTGTTCAGACAGGTTAATTCCTATTAATTTTTACTATCTAGGCAACAAATTGTGTCAAGTAAAATTAAATAGCTGATGTAAATTCGGTTCTATAAATAATAGCAGTGACTCAGATATAGAGAATACTATTATTTATAGTTAAGTGTAAACCATCACTTAATTCTGAATCAATTGTTTCGCAATGAACCATTTAGATGGAAAAGTGAATCCCACTAAAAATTATCCAAAATTATCCTAAAAGAGGTTTATACCAATGAAAGAGGTTTATACCAATGATACCGTAATTAATTCTTTCCGATGGGAAGGAAGGCCCTGAAGCTAACATACAAAATTAACTACATCACCTACAAACTAGTGATGAAAACTGCGGGATTTATTTGTGAATAAATTTTCTCATCAATTAAAATAAATTTATAATTTTTGAAAAAAACACACGTTACAAAAGATTTCAATTTTTAACAATTTTTACGTGTTATATGTGTAACAAATAAAAATTTTAAATTCTATTTATTTTTAGAAAAAATAATAATTTTAAATAAAATTTTAAAATCTAATTTTATTTTTTGGTTACACATATTTTTAAAAAATAATTTATTTAAATTAAATTCTTTTTTAATTAATAAAAAAATTCAAAATTAACCATCATGTTTTTCAAGATTCTAGATTTTTTAAAATCCATCTTAAATGTGTTTTTGAGTAACAAAATAAAATTTTAATTTTTTTATAAAAAATTATTTAATTTAATAAAATCTAATTTTATTTTTTCAATACAAAAAATTTAATTTCGAATAAAAGAATTAATTAAACTGAACAAAAAGCAGAAATCGAAGTAAAACCATACATGCATTTAAATAAATAAATACATAATATCCTGACGTTTATGGTCTAACTATAACTCTTTGAGACAAAGAGTTCTTGTTCATCCAAAAGTTTTCTAGTCTTATGAGAATTAGAACTCTATAGCAGTCGCAATTTTGTAGTCAGCAGAACTCTTGTGACACACAGTCACTGCAAGCCACCACCGCGGTCGCTGCCAAGCTTGCATAGTCACCGCCGTTGCGCCCATGAGCACTACGCTTGGCTGTGTTGCGCTGCGCTGCGTATGCGCCCATGCATTGCTGCACTTGCACGCTGTCCCGCCACTGTTGGTTGCTGTGCTGCCTTGCCGCTGCTGGCTGCTACGCTGCCTTGCACACTGTTGACTACTGCGTTTGCGCACTGCGCCGCGCGCTTGTGCCGCACCTCCTTGCTGTCATGTTCTTCGTTCTTCGTCTCTTGTTCTTCGTTCTTTATTCTTTTGACCCGAAATTAAAAACAATAATAATGATTCTATGCCTCCGAAAAGTTCACAATCATCTATAAAAGAAGAAGATTACATGATTTTTATGCCTTCAAAGCGTTCACAATCATCTACCACGACCAAATTTTTGTAAAAAAACAAATAATCAATAAATAATCATTAAAACCAAGTAATCAAACATGCAAATATAATGACCATTAAAGTTGGAATTAAATTACCTGTAAAACAAAGTTAGCAGAATCTAAAACTACCCGAACTCATTATTTAATCATATACATAATTAAAGTCGACTCTGATATCAATTGTTGGGGATAAAAAGCAAGATCTTAATATTATATTTATGATTTTAGCCAAAATACAATCTGGACCAGCAAGTGCTGAAACAGACTCCAAATTAAATTTTTCTGATATCGAACAATCAAAATAAAACCCGATATAACTCCCAAAGTTAGTTTAGGATTATAGATTTTGAGAACTGGTTGGATTGATTCTGTTTATTGCAAAAATCATTAGTCAACATGTCGTCGTTGTTTTTGTCTGGAAGTCAAATCTTCCAATTAAGCCTTCTTCTGTATTTTCAAATGCCAAAATACGAATAAAGTGTGAAATTTGATTTATTACATTCATCAAATCCTATCTAGCCATATGTTCTTTGATTTTCACAATATGTGAAGCCCTAGAATATTATGAATGAATTAGGTGACTAGGTTCTATAACAGCATATAAATAGGCTACAGCAAGGACTTGTGGAGTAAATAAGACATGTGTTCCTAATGTAATTCTAAAATTCTATCTCAACCCGTAAGCAATTTCATAAAAATATAAATTATAATTTATTCCAAAGCCAACAGGATCAACACTGCGCTCAAAGAGACCGACCCACTATTTGTTCGGTCCATGATGAGTTCGGGCCACCCCAATAAGGGGCAGCCCACAATACTCAAGCCCAAGTCAGCCCCAAAACAAACAGATAACTCAAAAGAATTTCATTCCTGATATGAACAGTTCAGGAATGCAGAATCCATGCATCCTGAAGCAATAAGAATTGCTTCAGGATAAGGCTATCACTCAAAGATAAGGTATAATCCCTGGTAAAACATAGATAAGAGATAAGTGGCAGAGTCCCAAAAGGGACTCAACCTCCTTGGTTTTCGACCCCTATATAAAGGCAAGCACTCTATACCCACAGGTACACAATTTCAATCTAGTTCTTGATTAGAAATCTCTTAGAGAGAAATCTAATTTGAACGTTGAAGTGCTTCTCGGTAAAATCAGGCTAGAAAGCAGTAATGAGATTCCTTATCTTGTAGGAATTCGGCAGCAGCGCTAGTAGCCCTCAAGTGAGTTCAACAACTATGAGTTCGATTCGTGACTCTGCTCAGGATCATTGTTTTTGAACTAATCCAATTGGTTCTGATTGTGCCAATCAATTTACAACGCGCACAATTTGGCGCTGTCTGTGAGAACCACGATCTTGAACTAATAGAATCATGAGCCAAACTCCTACTGGATTCACTGGAAGCCATGCCAGAGGACAAGGAGAAATCCCTCAGAGATCTATACCAGTTATTCTAAAGAGACCAAGGGCCCCCAGAATCCCTTTAGAGATTTGAAGGCATAGGGACGATGCCTCACATAATGGGAGGCAATTGCGTTATTCTACCACAAGCTCCAGAGGAGAACGTCCTTCTCCTCCCTCTCCAAGAGAAAGAGGGAGATTAGAGGAAAGGTTAACCAGGCGAGATAGGATCATCAACAAACTTGAGGAAATAATGGAGAAATGAGACAGAGAAATTAATGAGCTTAGACGAATGATCTAGAGGCAAGAAACCCAAAGGGAACCATGCGTAAGGCAAAGAGAAAGTCCCGAACTAGAGGAGACCGAACAAAGCCCAAAGTCCTATAGCCTAAGTCACCCTCAGAGACGGAGGCACAAGGCACCTGAGGAAAGCATAAGAAGTTCTAGGCGAACTGACACTATTGCAGCTAAGTCAGTTTGGCCAAGCCATCAACGAGTAGCTCGGGCCGAACTGGACCCTGACTAGGACCTACGGTTGTGGTTAGAAAAAAGAATGGATTCCAGAATACAACATAGTGGTGGCCGAATAACCCAAGACGTAGCGAGGAGGGCCCTTAAATAGATCTCGGTATCACCATTAGCTGAGGTCATTGAGAATGCAGATCCACCACGTAAGTTCTCTCCGCCAAAGTTTGAGATGTTTAATGGAAAGACCGATCCATTGAGCCATATTCGGCAATACAGACATGCAATGGCACTCTGAAGTGGAAACGATGCACTCCTATGCCGTATATTCTCATCCAGCTTAAGAGAAACAACCCTTAGTTAGTTCCATAAGCTACCACCCCATTCTATAGTCAGTTAGCAGCAACTGGCTGAATCTTTTTCTGCTCGATTCATTACCAACAGTAAACAACAAAAGAGATTTAACACGTTGCTGGCCCTACTGAAGAATGATGGAGAAATAATTCGAAAATATGCTTGGCGATATTGGAAAACCTACAATGAGATAGAAGATTGTAGTGAACAGCTAGATGTGGCATCCTTCAAGATAGGGCTGCCCTATCAAACTCGTTTGAGATAATCCCTCACTAAGAAGACTTTCTCCACTATGTCTGAGTTAATGGTGAAGATTGAGCAACATGCAAAGATTGAGAAAGATATAAGGCAAGCCAAACAGAGTGTTGCATTGGTAAAATAGCCCGAGAAGAAGGATAAAGGACGAAAAGACCAGAGGTCCAAGAAGGAGTCCCAAGAGAGAAAGGAGTCAACAGCCTACCAAGCCCTGTAAATAGTGTTCAAAGAACCTCTATACAAACTTCTAGACCAGATTAAAGATAAGCTTTATTTTCAATGGCCACCAAAGTTAATCGGGGACCCGAACAGACGAGATCAGAAGCGAAAGTGTCACTACCACCAAGATCATGGCCACTTGATTGGGGAATGCCGAATGTTCAAAAAACATTTGGAAGATTTGGTCTGAGCAAGACATCTTCTAGAGTTTATTGACACTGAAAAAACTGCTCAGGAAGAAAGAACACAGGTACAAGATGAAAGGCCCGAACAGAGAGATGTACCTCTCGGGGTGGCAAAGATGATCCATGGCACTAATGAACCAACTACCCGAGCAGTTGTTCAGCACCAAGCCAGGATACTAGCCCATACAATGAAGGTGGATGATGGCAAATGTCCAAGAACATAGGAGAACTCCAGCCAGAGCTAGATACAAGGGATTAACTTCTCAGACGACGACCTGAAGGGAATATAACAACCCCACAATGATGCCTTGGTACTGACTTTACACATTGCTAACTATGACGTAATGCGAGTATTGGTGGACAAGGGGAGTTCGGTGGACATCATGTACTAAAGTTTATTCCAGAAACTAGGGCTAAAAGACTCAGCACTCAAAAGGTGCATGACTCCACTGATCAGCATTGGCACAAACTCAGTGTGGCCAGTAGGAAGGATAACTGTACCAGTGAAGGCAGGGCCTGCAACGGTAAACACTGAATTCCTAGTTGTCAATCAACCTTCTACTTATATTGCTATTGTAGGTAGAACATGGATGTATAGTTTGGGAGCAATCCTCTCAACCTATCACCAGTCTCTCAAGTTCTAGATGGGTAAGGAGGTAGTTAAAATCAAAGGAGATCAGTACACGGCAAGGAAATGCTTCCTAGCCACAATGAAGACTCAAGAACAATACCTAGAGGTGAAAACCATAGAGGTGGATGACGGCCCTACAATCTATGACTACAACCGAACAGCTAAAGAAAAGGTGGTTGAAGACCTGAAGAAGATCAGTATCTCCCTAGAGGGTCCAAACCAGCTCATCTTGCTCGAAACGAGCATAACCGAATAAGAAGAAGCCAAACTGATGAAATTTTTAAAAGAAAATAAAGAGGTCTTTGCATGGACACCCTACGAGATGCCCAGAATAGATCCCACAGTAATCACTCATCGATTAAATGTGGATCCCCAAAGGAAGCCAGTAATGCAGAAGCCCAGAAAGTCTGCCCCGCATCATGCAGAAGCAGTGGTAGAAGTGGTTCAATGGCTAAAAGAGGCAAAAGCAATCAAAGAAATCCATTATTCGACAGGCTAGCAAACACCGTAGTGGTTAAGAAGAAGGACGGGAAATAGAGAGTATATGTTGACTTCACTGACCTAAACAAAACCTATCCAAAAGACTGCTTCCCCTGCCCCGAATAGATCAGCTCGTCGACTCAATAGCAGGGTATGAGAGAATGAGTTTCTTGAATGCATATAGAGGGTACCACCAGATAGCTATGTACCCCCCAGACATGAAGAAGAGAGCCTTCATTACTCCTTGGGGTATATACTACTATCAGGTGATGCCATTCGGCCTCAAGAATGAAGGAGCTACTTACTAAAGACTTGCCACTAAGATGTTCGGGGATCTAATCGGTAAGACCATGGAGGTTTACATCGACAACATGGTGGTAAAGATAGAGCTCCCAAGCAAACACCGGGACGACTTAAGAAAGACCTTTGAAATTCTTAAAGCTTATAGATTAAGGCTCAACGCTTCTAAGTGTGCCTTTGGTGTAAGCTCTGGGAAGTTCCTAAGCTTCTTAGTGACTCACATGGGAATAGAAGTAAACCCCAAACAGATCTCAGCTATCCAGAATTTAAAAAGCCCACAGAATCTCAAGGAAGTCCAAAAGTTGACAGGGATGGTTACAGCACTCAATAGGTTCATTAGCCGAGCATCTGATCAGTGCTATCTATTCTTCAAAGCAATGAACAGAGCAAACCAGTTCGTTTGGGATAAAAAAGTGAGAAAGCCCTTACTGAGCTGAAACAATATCTTTCTTCCCCACTGCTACTGACAGTGCCAAATAGTGGTGAAATACTATTTTTATACCTCGCCGTATCAAGCCGATCTGTTAGTGCTGTGCTCCTAAAGATAGAGGACAAGATCCAAAGTCCAATATACTATGTGAGTAAGGTGCTTCTTGACCCAGAAACCAGATATCTGCCCTTAGAGAAGTTAGCTTTAGCCCTTGTCACCGCATCCCATAAGTTAATCCACTACTTCAGAGCTCACCCGACTAAGGTAATCACTGAATACCCTCTCCAAGCATTATTTCGAAAGCAAACTTTTCAGGAAGGGTTGCAAGGTGGACTATAGAACTCGGGGAGCATGACATCATGTTCTACCCAAGGACAGCCATAAAGGGCTAAGTCTTGGCTGACTTCATTACTGAATTCAGCCATGAGGATTGTTCGGTTGATATTGGGGGGTAAGTCACCGAGCAAGCAGCTCTAGAAGACAGAGATTTAGATATTATGTGGAGGTTATATGTAGATAGTTCATCATGCAAAAAAGGCGCTGGGGCAGGGCTTGTGCTCCATAGCCCTGATGGAATCCTCATAGAGAGGGCAGTTCGTCTCGACTTTCAAGTCACAAACAATGAAATCGAATACGAAGCCTTGTTAGCTGGACTCCAAGATGTCAAGGAATTGAAGGCCCCGAAAGTAAAAATCTTTTGTGACTCGTAACTGGTTGTAAATCAGTTTAAAGGGGAATATGCAGCCAGAGATGACAGAATGCAGGCATATGTTCGGCTTGCATAGCAACTAGCCAAAGACAACTCATGCCACGAGATCAATCAGCTCTCATCCGAAGAAAACAGCCATGCAGATGTTTTAGCCTACCTTGCATTAGCTATAAGTTTCGAGGAAAAAAAGGTGATCTCTGTGGAAATCCTTCAACAACCAAGCACAATCATCCCTAGGAGGGAGCAAGTCTACTATTCGGAGATGGGACCAAGCTGGATGGATCCCATAAAATACTACTTGGTTAAGGACGAGCTTTCATCCGATCAAAAGGAAGCTCGGATGATAAGAAAAAAAGCAACTAGGTTCTGGATTTTCAGTTTGGGGGATCTCTACAAGAAGTACTTCACAGGGGACAACTTGTTTTGTGTCCACCCGAACAAGGTGTAGGATCTACTGTTCGAGATTCATGAAGGGATCTGTGGCAGCCACACTAGGGGAGATCCCTAGCCCACCGAGCAATTTCTTAGGGCCATTGGTGGCCCTATATGCAAAAAGATGCAGAGTAGTACGCCCATAAGCGCGAGAAATGTCAGAAGTTCAGCCCAAATATACATGTCCCAGCCGAGGACCTCTCACCCCTTACTAATCCTTGGCCCTTCGCTCAATAGGGGTATAATATAGTGGGACATTTCCCAAAGGCCACAGATAATTGAAAATATCTGCTCGTAACTACGGACTACATTACTAAGTGGGTTGAGGCTGAACCCTTGGCCAATATCAGAGATGTCGACATCGAAAGATTCACATGGAAGAATATTGTTACTCAGTTTGGCATTTCTCGAGCAATCATTTCTGATAATGGGACCCAATTCGACAGTTCGGTCTTCAAGAACTTCTACTCTGGACTCGATATCAAGAATTACTTCTCCACCCCGGCATGCCCACAAAGTAATGGGCAGGCAGAAGCCATGAACAAGACCATCATTGATGGACTCAAGAAGAGAATGGATGCTGCTAAAGGAAGATGGGTTGAAGAGCTGCCTTCAGTTTTATGGACATATCGAACAACCCCAAGAAGGTCCACAGGTAAAACCCATTTTCCCTCGCCTATGGGGTAGAAGTAGTTATACCCTTGGAGGTCAGATTGCCAAAAATTCGACTAGAGGTCAGCACTCCCGAAGTAAATACGAGATCCTTGGCCATGGACCTAGACTTAGAAAAGGAACGAAGAGCAGTGGCAGCCATTAAATTAGAAGCTTACCAGCAAACTCTTGCCAGAGGATATAACAAAAGGGTCAAACATAGTGAGTTCGGAGAAGGAGATCTAGTCTTAAAGAAAGTTCTTGGTCATATGAAAGACCCTGTTCATGGGAAGCTCGGCCTGAACTGGGAAGGTCCATCCAGGGTTACCTCTAAGGCCGGTACTGGAGCATACCATCTAGAAGATATTAGTGGCAAGGCCATCCCTAGACGATGAAATGCAAACAATCTTTGTAAATTTTATTTTTAAATCTCTTAGTTTTTTTGGTAATCTTTCACTTTTCCAATAAAGCGCCATTGTTCGGCAAGAAATTTTTCTATTCCTCTTTCAAAGTTTTTACCAAATAAATTCCCTCATAAAAACTTAGGGGGCACCACCTCAAGTACAGTATACATCCACCAGTCAACAAGTTTGAAGTTCATTCGAATTAGTTAAGCCCCTAGTATGAAAGTTAATTCCACACTTGGGATGAACGAGCCTAAAATGGCTAAGTTCGAAATTCATCCAAACTAGTTAAGCCCCTAATATGGAAGTTAATCCCATATTTGGGATGAATAAGCCTAAAAAGGTTAAGTTTGAAGTTCATCCGAACTAGTTAAGCCCCTAATATAGAAGTTAATCTCATATTTGGGATGAATAAGCCTAAAAAGGCTAAGTTCGAAGTTCATCCGAACTAGTTAAGCCCCTAATATGGCAGTTAATCCCATATTTGGGATGTATAAGCCTAAAAAGGCGAAGTTCGAAGTTCATCCGAACTAGTTAATCCGCTAGTATGGAAGTTAATCCCATACTTAGGATGAATTAGCCTAAAAAGGCTAAGTTCGAAGTTCATCCGAGCTAGTTAAGCCCCTAGTATGGAAGTTAATCCCATACTTAGGTTGAGTAAAGCCTAAAAAGGCTAAGTTCAAAGTTAATAAATGACTGTGTAAATCACGTTTCAAACCAGTACAAGCATGTAGACAAAGAAGAAAAGAGATTTCATTAGATAAAAGAGGGGCTGGAACCCTTGAAGCTGCAACCAAAAGCCCCAGGGGGGCCGTACAAAGATATATGAAGGGAAAAAAGCATAAAGGCCTAGGGCTCCCTAAGAAATTCTTCAACGGTCTGCACCGGGGTCCCCACTTCCTCAATCACTACAGGAGGAGCTTGTTCGATTGGTGCTGGGGGGTCTTGAGCATTGGTAGTAGCTGGAATGCCCTCCACCTCCACCACTTCGTCCTCTTTTTCCACCTCTACCAGCTTGCTCAGGAGGAAAACGTCGGTGAAAAGTGGAGAGGAGGAGTCCACCCCGACCGCCTTTAGAGCTTCCTTCCAGGCTGCTGTGAAGATAATATACTGTAAGGTGGTGGGGATTTGAGCCTTATACTTTTTTGTGGCTTCGGCCACCTCTTCAGCATATGCCTTGTCAGCCGCTTCTTCGGCCTTCACATTCTCAGCTTGGGCCTCCTCAGCTCTGGCCTTCGCAGCAGTAAGCTCCTCCTCCTTCTCCTTCAATTAGTGCTTCAAAGAGGTCTTCTCTACCTCCAGTTCGGACACTCTTCCCCGAGTAGTTTTCGCGACCAATCCCCGATCACAGAGCTCGGCCTCCATTTTCCTAATGGTCTGGAGGTAGTTGTGATTCCGCTAACACATGGTTATCATCTCAGCCTCCCTCTCTTTCACCCTCTTCAGAGTAACCACAGTCAGTTGAAGGTTCTGAAAAGAAAAGGAAGGAAGAAAGAAAAGAAAAGAGTTACAAAGGAGATAGAAGTACAGAAAACATAAAGTGATAAAAAGGAAAATAGCTACCTGGATGGCATGCCGAACAACAGATCCGCAGAGCTTCTCAAAATCAAATTTTTTCATCTCCTCCATATCCAAAGGGAGGAGGAGGGCTTTGTAGAGCCCCATAGATGTCTCTAGGGACCCAGCTTTGTCCTCGGTGGTAATTAGGCGGCTCCCCTTCTTCAACTCGGGGGACCACGGAGCAGCTTCTGTTGGTGGATCATCCACCTTCTTCCCCATATCCTTTACAATGGCATTTCCTGTAGCAACATTGGGTCCTACTTCCCCAGCCTTCTTCAGTCTCTTCAATGGAGGCCGAGGCTCTACTAAAGCTTGCCCGTATGTGATCATTGAGAGTTCGGTAGCGAGGTTTGTGGCCTTCTTCCACCGGAGTTCCTCTGCTTGGGAGGCAGTGGTGACGGTCACCTTCTTCTTTGAGCCCTTGACTGTCAAGAACTACGTGAGGTTGGCGGCGGTGGCCTTTCTCTTGGCTATCTCGACAATACGGGCAAGATCAGAAGACTCAACAGAAGAAGAAGAGGAAATAGAGATGGTATAACCTGGCGAAGATAGCTCAGGTCAAATGGAAAGAAGTAGGGGTTAAGCAATAGTGACCTCCCTCTCTGTCCTAGTGAAAGGAAAAACTATTGCTTTAGGGATGTCCACTGGAGCCGAGACAGGAGCGGTGATCCGAACTCCAACTGTACTCAGCCTGATGAAACTTCGATAAGTGGGGATGTACTTTAGCAACATATGGGCTGCTCTGCCCAGACCTCATTGCTTGGGTAATTCTTTGTAGGCCCAAACTTTGGCAAGGTTGTCTAGGTGAACTCCTAAAAGAGGGCCCTGAGCTCGACTGTTGGTAATCTCACCTGCACCGAACAGAAAACAAAAGAGCAGGAGCATTAGAAAAGAAAAGTGAGACTGTTTCTAATGTAAAACATAAAAACAAATAGAGTGTGCGGAGCTACCACGGCCAAGACCGTCCTTCCAGGGAACGGTGAAGATATCCTGCACCACTCTGGGACCGAACTCGAAGTTATCGGTCACGTAGATAAATTCATGAATCTACGTCTTTACCGGAGTCTAGAAGTTCGATCACGAGCATTTCCGCTACACTCTTAGCCTTAAGGTAATATGATCCCAAAGAATGTTTGACCATATTGTAGCAGTAAATAATATCCCAGATACAGAGATTGGTACCCAGAATACGGTTTAATTCCACAACCCCATGATTACTCTAAACACGTTAGAGACTTGCATGGGGCTTACTCGGTAGTGCTGAAGAATTCGGCGAAGCAATGGATGAAGAGGGAACCGAACGCCCCTCTCCACTATAGCAACCAGTGGGAGGGGGAGCTTCTCCCAATTCCCTTCACGCAAGTCTCCAGCATTAGCCAAAGTAAGGCCAACATCATCAGGAATTTGGTATTGGCACTAAAAAGCTTCCATAGCCGCCGGTGTCTATACCAATTTTCTCAGTTTGCCCATTTTATGGAGAAGACAAAAAAGAGAGAGAAAAAAGGCAAACTAGCATCAAAACAGTAAAAAAGAGCAGTGAAAAGGAGAAAGG
>JAUMHN010335439.1:0-17887 GCA_032360265.1 Heliamphora ciliata | reverse complement strand
ATCTGTACGCCAGAGGGTGACTGCTTTTACTTTGTGGGTGATCGGGATGAGGGCCTGATGTCTATGCCAGGTGTCACTCGGGTTCAAGGAGATTTGGGTGCTCTCTTTTCTGTGCTCAGATTAGATGATCCAGCTGGGGTTCGAGGAGTGTTACCCCTTGTGGTGTGCGACTATTCGAACGTCTTTCTAGACGATTTGTTTGAGTTGCCACCGAGCCGAGATGTAGAGTTGTCCATTGACCTTGTTCCGGGAGTTGCTCCTATCTCTATGCCATCGTAGCATTTTGCACCGGCTGAGTTACAAGAACTCAAGGTGCAGTTGCAGGAATTGCTTGATAAAGGGTTTGTACGGCCGAGTACGTCGCCGTGGGGAGCATCAGCTTTATTCGCAAAGAAAAAGGATGGTTCGTTGCGGTTGTGTATAGACTACAGGAAGTTGAACCAGGTGACGGTGAGGAACAAATATCCGATGCCAATGATTGATGACTTGTTTGATCAGTTGAGGGGGTCCCGTTGCTTTTCAAAGATTGACTTGAGGTCTGGGTATCATCAGCTGAGAATCAGGGACGAGGACATAGCGAAGACTGCCTTTCGAACTCGCTATGGTCACTACGAGTTTCTGGTTATGCCGTTTGGTTTGACGAGCGCCCCTGCTACATTTATGAGTTTGATGAACTGTATCTTCCACCCTTATCGGGACAGTTTCGTAGTTGTGTTCGTGGATGATATTCTGGTTTATTCACCCATGAGGAAGATGCATGAGGTGCATCTGCTCATCGTCTTGTAGCTTTTGAGAGAACATCGCCTTTATGCGAAGCTCGAGAAGTGTGTGTTCTAGATGTCAGAGGTAAGATTCCTTGGACACGTGGTGTCGAAGTATGGGGTATCAGTGGACTCGACGAAGACTGACGGAGTGATGGATTGGCAGCGATCGAAGATTGTTTTTGAGATACGCAGTTTTCTCGGTCTGGCAGATTATTATTGACGGTTTGTGAAGGACTTCTCTAAGATGCAAGCACCGATGACGCGCCTTACCCGCAAGGGAATCAGTTTTGTATGGAGCGAGTCCTGTGAGTCAGCTTTCTAGGAGCTGAAGAAGAGATTGACCTGTGCGCCGGTGTTGAATATTCTTGAGCGAGGTCTGGGCTATGTAGTATACTGCGATGCATCACTTGACGGTTTGGGCTGTGTATTGATGCAGGGAGGCAAGATTGTAGCCTACGGCTCGCGACAGCTAAAGATACACGAGAGGAATTACCCGACTCATGATCTGGAGTTGGTAGCCATAGTCTTCGCTTTGAAAACATGGCGGCATTATCTATATGGTGAGCATTGCAAGGTTTTCTCTGATCACAAGAGCTTAAAATACTTATTTTCACAGAAAAACCTGAATTTTCGTCAGCGACGGTAGATGGAGCTGTTAGGAGACTATGACTTTGATTTGCAGTACCACCCGGGGATGGCAAATGTCGTAGCTGATGCACTTAGCAGGAAGTCTCATAGCTCGTTAGCTTTTGTGGGTCTACGAGAATGGGATATGCCTGGGGTTATTGGAGAGTTTGATTTGTGTCTCAGGGAGACAGGGGAGGTGCGACTTTATATTCTATAACTTCACAGCCTGCATTGATTGCACGCGTATTAGAGGCTCAGAGGACCGTATTGCCAGTGGGACAGATACAGCAGGAGGGGTGATGAGTTCAAATCAGAGTTTGAGTTTGTTAGGGCGACTGTTTGTGTCGGAGTCGTGCCGTGCTGAGGTGCTATATGAGTTTGATCACTCACGTCTTACAGTGCATTCGGGAGGCACGAAGATGTATCCCGATCTATGCCGTCAGTTCTGGTGGACGAGAATGAAGAGGGATGCGATCCGATTCATTTCTCATTCCTTTACTTGTCAGCAAGTGAAGGTGGAACACCAGAGACCAGCTAGATTGTTGCAGCCATTGCCTGTATCTGAGTGGAAGTGGGAGAATGTCACTATGGATTTTGTATCAGGACTTCCACGCTCACCGAGGGGACATGATGCTGTATGGGTTGTAGTGGATAGGCTGACGAAGTCAGCACATTTTCTTCCCATTCGAGTGAGAGACTCAGTGGACAAATTGAGCAGATTGTACATTTAGGAGATAGTCTGACTACACGGAGTGCCGGTGACTATTGTTTCTGATCGAGATCTGCGCTTTACAACGCGTTTTTGGCAGAGTCTTCAAGTGGCCTTGGGGACGAGCTTGACTTTTAGTACAGCTTTTTATCCTCAGACCGACGGTCAGTCTGAGAGGACCGTCTAGATTTTGGAGGACATGCTGAGAGCCTGTGTACTTAATTTTTGGGGTTCTTGGGAGGATCATCTATCATTGTCAGAATTTGCATACAATAACATGTATCAGTCCAGTATTAGGATGGTACCGTATGAGGCTCTGTATAGTAGGTCATGTAGATCGCTTGTGTGTTGGACAGAGGTGGGAGAGACCATTGTTTTGGGACCCGACTTGGTGCGGGAAACGACAGAGGTGATTACAGTGTTTCGTCAACTACTGGTGACAGCTCAGAGCTGTCAGAAGAGTTATGCTGATCGGAGGAGGAGACCATTAGAGTTTACCGTGGGGGACCATGTGTTTCTGAAGGTCTCGCCACGCAGAGGGTTGATGAGATTTGGTCGTAGTGGGAAGCTATCACCACATTTTATTGGTCCGTTCGAGATCCTGGAAAGGATTGGAGTGGTAGCATTTTGTTTGGCTTTGCCACCCCAGTTAGCTTCTGTACACAACGTCTTTCACGTTTCTATGCTTCGAAGGTATGTGCCAGATCCGTCTCATGTCTTAGATTGGACTGAGTTGTGAGTTGATGAGGATGTGATGTATGAGGAGCGTCCCGTGAAGATTCTGGATACGAAGGAACAGGTGTTGCGGGGGAGAACAATTGCCCATGTCAAAGTTCAGTGGCTCCATCACGGAGTTGAGGAAGCGACTTGGGAGCTTGAGTCTGGGGTTCGTGAGAGAAATCAGGAGTTGTTCACCTCGTGACCTTGTAGTGAATTTCGGGGGCGAAATTCCTTAAGGGGGAAAGTTGTGAGACCCTGTACCATTTCATTTATTTTTTTGATATATATGCATGTTAGGTGTTTTGACGACTTTTTGGCATTTTTACTTTAATATGCTTATATGTGTTTCGATGCCATTTTTGGTTAATCTGAGCATGCGGGGTTGCTTCCCGGGGTTGTAGGGAGTTTCTGTGTGAATTTTAAAAATTCAGAAAAAAGATATTTTGAAGGTCTATAAATATCTGAAGTTAGATATTTTCAAAAGATTTTTTCAAAACATAACTCCTATGTTTCCTCCATTTTCTCTCTGCCTTCTCTGTAACTTCTCGTGGGCCTGGGGCTCGGTTTTTAACGATCCAACAGCGGATCCTTGCTTTTGACGTCGTGGTCTACGCATCCATCTCGACAGATTTTGATTTTGACGGAGTTCGGTTTTGGACGTAGATCGAGGCATCAGGTTTTTGACCCAACGAGGTAGGATCTCAGATTCTACTGCTGTATAAGGGTTCTATATGTAATCTTATGCTGTTTCACCATTTAAAAACGCATGAAATGTGATTTTATGTTTTAGATCTGGTTTTTGAGTTAAAACTTTTTTTCAGCATTTTGGGGGATTCGGTGGGTGAAAATATGATTTGAGGGTTTCTTTTCGACGTGTTGGCGTGATGCTTGGGTGTATTAATGATGGAGAGTGTTGGGTGAGTGTTTGACGATTGTTTGGAGGTTGATTTGAGTTTTGGGAGCCAAAAACCCTTGTAACCATAACCCAAAAATGTTTTATGGGTGAGTTTAGTCGACTGAACTCATGAGTTCAGTCGACTGGATCATCATTCTATGGGTTCAGTCGATTAGACTTGGGGGGTCAGTCGACTGAACAAGCTTCTGTATTGTTGCCTCTTTTCCAGTGACCATTTCAGTCGACTAGGGGCTTGGGCCAGTCGACTGAACCTCCTGTGTGATTGTTTAGTGTTGGGTTTGATGATTCAGGTGGTTTGTTTGGGTAAAGGATGGTTTGCAAAGGAGATATTTGCGAAAACTTTTGGGAGAAACGTGTTTATTGCAGGTTTGGAGCTAACCCTTGGGGTTGAAGCTCACATTCTAAAACGTTTGCATGAAAATATGCTTTTACATGCTTTGGTTTGATCTCCATGGTTTCATGGATTGGATCTCATGCTTATACATGCATTGTATAACTGTTTTGGGGGAAACATTTTGAAAATGTTTTTTTTATCTCTTGGTGAGGGATGGGTCTATGTACATGTATAATGTACTGATTTGAGAAATGTTTTGAGAAGATTATCTAGATGTACCGGGATGACGTGTATGTGGCACGAGTTGCCCTCAGTATAAGTCCGAAAACGTGCGTAGCGTAGGTACTCAGGTCTTTCGAGGTAGTTCTTGTAAATTGAGACGGATAGGTGCTTTGCTCCCTCGGGGTCGTAACCCGTAAATTAAGCAGTTCTTTGTGGTGCTCCCTATAGAACCTGTGTGTATCTAGCCGATCCCACGATATCTGGGGGTTAGATACTAAACAGGAGTCTATAGTTGTTACCTCTATCCCCTTGTGATGGAGTCGGTACATAGGATCTTATTCTTCTTTTCCGTGATGGTACATTCCGCAAGGGAACGATGTTTTGATTACTGTTTTTCCTTGACTATGATGGTTTACTTGCATTATTTGCAAATTCATGGGTTTAAAGATGGAAACAGGGTTTTATGATAATAAAATCATTTGGGAGGCATGTTTTGGCCTGGTGGTAAAACTTGTGAGTTTTTGGATGGAAAACCATTTTGAGTTTGTGGTTGAGTTTGCTCCCACCATGTGATTGCATTACCTGCTTTACGGTTTTATAGTCTGTTTCTATTGGGCTTTGGCTACGGGTGGGATTTTTCTATAAAACTATATTCAAGTGACGCTATGGATGATGACCATGAGTAGCTCTGGTGATGCCCGCGATGGAGGAAGACTCTTATAGTTTTCCTTCTTGTTGTTATGCCTATTCCTAAAGGTAGTTTTGTACGCCATAAGGTGATATATTTATGCATGCTATACAGGATGTTTACTGCTTATGAGAGATGCATATTAGGTTTTCTTGTGATTTCAATAGGTGAATTTGAATGTATGAAAAATCTATTTTCTGTAAAAATGGTGTTTGGTGGATTTTCACGTGACCCTGGGTTGTGGAGCGTGACACTCCACCACTTTCTTCCTGCTATCACCTTAAGTATTGTTAAACGACATGAGCCGAGGCTCGTAGAAAAAAGTCTAATGATGAATATATGCATGATATGCAAAATAATTATGCGAATACACAACAAGTTTAAGCCCAAAACCAAGTTCACTTTTCTAGCAAGCCTTCATTCACATAACCTGTTTTCTTTTCTTACCACAAAGAAATCAACACACGCTATAGTTAGTCTTTCAGGTCCGTTATCTCAAACCCAACTTAGTTATCATGACTCCCTATTTCATTTCATTCCATTTCTTCTCATATCATCATTTTTCATTTCTTTTCATTTCTTTCCATTTCTAGTTCACAACCATTATCATGGTTTCTCGGTTCCCAAATACATCAATTTTGCCAAATGATTTAACAACCCAATTTCATTCATTGATTTAATTAAGTACCGAAGCCGGACGATGCCTATAGACCAAGGCGTATTTATCACCACCGGGCCACGCGTGACTTAATTAATAAATACCCATTCTATAACCCGACACGAAAAGCGCACATTTTTTATTTCTCTCAAACACATCGATGGATGGGCCGCCCAATAGTACACTTTTACAGGGATTAACCAGAAGGAAGGTCCTACCTTACATTGTGCAAGTTTTCGGTCTTTCACCAAATAGCAACTCGTGCCAAAACATATACATTTAATTCAGTTACATGGTACTTTAATTATATCATTTTCATTTAACAACCAATACGAGTCCAATCGTCAACCCAATTTTTCTCGCCAACCCAGCACCATTATGGTTCAAAGTTCAACCATCACATCAATTCTCATAATTTACATATTCAATTACAATGGCTCAACACCCCAAGTTAACCTTTCATATGATTTAAAATCACAATTTACCAATTTTACCCAAACCCTCAACCAACACCCACCATCATCACGTATCATAAATTTAATTGAGATTTATATACAATAGGTTAATACAGCCCCAATTTGTTTGATCCTTTCATCAATTTCATCATGTAGGTCCCTTAGCCCTAAAACTCCTAATTTTTATAGTTTTAATCTCAAATCCAAACCCTAACCCATCATTTTTCAATCTCAATCATATTCAACAATAATAAGAATGTAGAATCATAGTAACTCATCCGTAGATCTAAGATTTAACATTCCTTAACCACAAACCCAAACTTAGGGTTTCAAAACCTTCATTTTCATACATTTATACTCGGGTAATAAAAAACACAACTCATATCACATAGATCTTCAAGGATAGTAATAGATCTTACATTTTTGAAGCTCTAGCACCAAGAGAACCACTCTAGTAACCTCAAATCACAAGAATCTCCAATTGAAAGGCGAGTAGGAAGTCTCCAACACCAAGCCCGAGCCTCCAACGGGTGTTCTACCAAGATGGAAGCAAGGAATCTCCACCAAGAGGGGCAACCCTAACTCTCAACTTCTATTCTAGAGAGAGAAGAAAGAAAAGAATGAGAGAAAAGGGCTAACTTGTAACTTAAAAGTCTGTTCGCCGACAGCCCGCTCAAGCAGGCCCACCACCGCTTGAGCAGTCCCCACTTACCCAAACTCTTTTCCACCTATCCACACGAGCAGGATCCCCACCGCTCGAGCGGTTATCACATGGGGAAAACCCGAACAAGAAAATACAAAGCTAGATCACAACATAAGATAAACACCCTACAATGCCATTTTCATGCACGACGCAACATACAATCATTGTTTAGTCAGCATTATGATGCTCAAGTTTTAATTCTTACACACGATTTATACGTTGAACCATTTTTGCCCACGTTTATCATAACTTGTTTTCATTAATTCTAGAAAATAACAAGGGACTAGGTCCCTATACCACCTCCTGAGACAAACATATATCCCGAGGTAGACTTCTGAGAATCCTTATCGGACTAAAATTTAGAGTCTGTGTACCTAAAGGTACTAGACCATCTACCTAGTAAACCAACATATAATCCCTAGTCTTTTTGAGGTAGTTGATTATATGTTTTACCGCTATCTAATGCTTCTATCTTAGATTAGACTGATATCTGCTAACCAACGCCTTTATCTTCTCTATCTCATAAGGTATATTAGGATATTGATCCTTGGATAGAGTGATTCTATACCTGAAAAAGAGAAACCCTTTCTTGAAATTTGCATGCTAAAATGAGTAAGGACTATATCGCTATAAGTAGCTTGTAATAAGTCCAGTATCCTCTATTTTTTATCTCGTGTAAGGTTGATCCCGAAGATGTGACTAGATTCTCTCAAGTCTTTCATATCGAACTGGCCAAAAAATCATATCTTTACCAAAGATAATACCCCTACATTATTTTTGATGAGCAAGATATCATCCCCGTAAAATACTAGATATGCCACTACGCTTCCATTATGCTTTTTGTACACATAGAACTCATAAGGACTTTAGATAAAACTATAAGAGATAAAAAAAAACTTGATCAAATAGAGTATTCCAAGACCTAGATGCCTTCTTAAGTCCATAAATGGATCTCTTAAGCTTGCACAACATGTGCTCCTGGCCCTTTGCTATGACACCGTGTAGTTGTACCATATAAATTCACTTATCAAGACTTTCGTTAAGGAAAGCTGTCTTAACGTCCATTTGCTAAATTTTGTAATCGAAATGAGCCGAAATGGATAAGAGAATTTGGATAAACTTAAGCATGGCTACCAGTGAAAAAGTCTCCTCATAATCAATCCCTTCTTTTTGAGTAAACCCTTTTGTAAAAAGCCTAGCTTTGAAAGTTTTCACCTTCCCATCTGCTCCTCTCCTCTTCTTATAAATCTACTTGCATCCGCTGAGTTTTATCTCTTTGGGTGGTTCTATAAGTTTTCAGATCTGATCAGAATACATAGATTTCATCTTTGAATTCATAACCCTTTGCTATAATTCTACATATTTATCTTAGAGTGCTTTATTGTTATTATAGGGTTTGGTACTCAGTTCTTTTGGGATCCTATTAAAATACTCTCCCAAGAACATATACCGGTCGGGTTGACGAACAACCTTCTCACTACGATGAGGCACTACCAGCATCTATGTACTAGCAGTGACACGCTATACTAATTCTGAACTCTACGCACCATCATCCACATGCTCTTCTAGTTATAAAACTCGTATGTTAGTGGAAACACGCTGATTTGGTTTAGGATCAGCACGTGTCCCAATAATCTTTCCACTATGACGAAGTAATGGGATATCGATGACACTTTCTCGTGGCGCTACTCCCGTAATATTGGTATTTTCCCTCAGCTCTTCTAAAACATTTCTACTTTTGGGCTTGTGGTCCATTACATAATCCTTTTATAAGAATGGGGCATTGGTACTGACAAAGAAAAAAACTTTTGTTCTCAATTTTAACTTATTCGTGTTTCCTTTTAGTATGTGTGCTGGACACCTCCAAATCTGAATATGTTTTAGACTAGGCTTACGCCCGATCCACAATTCTGTGGGAGTAGAAAGTATTGACTTAGAAGGTAACAAGTTTAGAATATAAGCTGTTGTCTTTAATGTAAACCTACAAAACGAGTCGGGTAAGTTCGAATAACTCCTCATAGACCACACAATCTCCATAAGGGGCATATTCCTTCTTTTTACTACACCATTCTGCTGCGGATTGCCCGGTGCAATCAAATGGGATATAATCCCCTCAATTGATAAATAATTCTTAAACTCTCCAAGGAGGTATTCCCAACCACGGTCAGACCGTAGTGATTTAATACTTTAACCCAGATTCTTTTTTACCTTCGCTTTGAATTTTTTGAATTTTTCAAAACATTCAGACTTACGGTACATCAGGTAAATGTATCTATATCTTGAATAGTCATCAATGAAACTGATAAAGTACTCAAAGCCACTTCTAGACTGAATTGTCATAGGACCACAAACATTAGATTGAATCAGCTCCAACGGTTCTTTAGCTCTATTACCTTTGGCCGAAAATGGCCTCTTGGTCATTTTACCCTTTAAACAAGATTCACATACTGGAAGTGCCTCCACTTCCAATGAACTCAATGGTCCATCTGCTACCAATCTATTTATCCTTTTTAGATTTATATGATCTAAGCGTAAGTGCCAAAGAAAATGTTTGGTTCATTAAAGAATGAAACTTTCTCTTATATGGTAAATTAGATGTGTTATTCAATTTAGTTAGTTACAGTGTAGAAGAGATTAGAGTAATAATATAAAGATCATCCACCAATGTTCCAGAATAGATAACCTGGTTATTATCCTTAATAATCACGGAGTTATTAAAATAAATCAAATATCCATCTTTAGCAAATCTAAAAATGAAAACTAAGTTCTTTCTAATAGCAGGTACATAAAGATAATCTCTCAATATTAAAACTCGATCTCTACCAAACTGAGAGTGACATCTGTTACTGCAACTGCTGTTACCATTGTATTATTACCCATATGCAGGTAAATCTCCCCATCACTAAGTTATCAGATTTCATGGAACCGCTGTAAAGAATTGCAGACATGATTAGTGGCTCTCGTATCTACACACCAGGTACCGGTAGATAATATCGCTAAACATGTTTCCACAACTAGTGAACAGAAATTAACGTTGTTGTTCTGCTTACTAAGAAATACTGGATGTAGTTTTTTCCAGTGCTGTGTCTAGTTACAGTGAAAAATCTTCCTTTTAGCTTTTTCACAACAGTCTGTGGCCCACTAACTATCCTAAAAATCGTGTATTCCTGTTTCTGAACCTTTTTCTTCTTCATGCTTTTCGGTCCAAAGAATCTTTTTCTGAAACAGACACATTTTCTAGTATTAAATGAATACCATTCGTAGTTAAAGCCATATCCAAGTTACTTTTCCTATCAACAAAATTTGGTTTCGAAAGTTTATTTTTTTTAGTATTAAAGCGAGTGGGTTGAAAGCCATTTTAGTCCTGAGAATCACATAATTAAAAAAACCGTTAATTATGAACTACAAAACTTTAAATTTATTTTAATTTGGTTCCCTTTACCATTTTAAAATTAATTCGCCAGCAGCCTGATAACCTGAGAATAGCTTGCCTCGATGGTAGAACGACTACTATCTTTCATAAGACCAGATAAGCCAATTCTTTTAAATTTTACTATCTAGACAACTGACCATACCAAGTAAAATTAAACAGCTGACATAGCTTCGGTCCAGTATATAATAGTAGTAACTCAAATGGAGAGGATACTATTATACACAGCTAAGTGTTAACCATCACCTAATTCCAAACTAATCGTTTCGCAATAAACCTTTCAGATGGCGAAATAATCCACACTAACAATTATCTAGAATTATCCATAAAGGAGGTTTGTACTAGCGATACCGCAATTAATCTGTCCGTTGAGGAGGAAGGCCTTACTGTCGACAGGTAAGGTGTAATTGCATCGCCTACAAACTGGTGATGGAGACCGCAGAATTTATCTGTGAATAAATTCTCTCCCACTTATATTTTTAAAATATTTTTTAGGGTCATAAAAATCTGTTTAATTAAAATAAATTAATTAATTTTGAAAAATACACGATCTGACAGAATCAAACATCTTCCCCTGTACACGATTCCAAAGATTATGGTTTGTCGAATCATCTTCTCGTATTTAAATGCGTAATAAATAAAATTTAATAAATGCACTGTTTTTTCTTCAATTTTTCAGTTAAGATAGTGATTAAAGGCATTTATTTATTTTATTCTGCGTTCCACATTTTTCAAAAAATAAAAATTTATTTTGATTAAATATTTTTTATTTAATTAATTCAAAATTCAGAATTAATTTTTACATTTTTTTAAGATATCTGATTTTATTAAAAATCATCTTAAACGTGGTATTTTGTAAAAAAATTAAATATCTAAAACTTTTCATTTAATTAAAATTTATTAATTAAATAATTTTTATTTTATTTTTCATTACAAAATATTTTAATTAAAATCAAATTTTTGAATTAATTAAATTAACTTGATAAATAAAATAGATATGCAAGCATCCACACAGTTCATATATATATAAACATGATATGTATATATCCCAATTTTATGATCCAAGTGAAACGCTAAAACGTTTCAGTCTCCCGAATAAGATAAAGCTGTATTAATCTTCTTTTATCTCTGATTCATGTCTCTTGATTGCATCAGGCTTTCTTGATACTATCTGATATATTAATATGTATCAAATCAGTCCCGTATCTATCAGAAAATCAGCACAAAGTATCCTCGAGAGAAAGAAAACTGCTAGCCACCACCAACCACCACCGGCGCCGCCTTGCCGTCGCCTTCAAGCGGCTCCTGCTGTCTCATCCGAGCTCTATTTTTTACGAGTTTTATATTGTTGGAAAACTCTCAAAATATGAAATTTTTTTGTCAAAAATTTGGTGGAAAACTGCCTGAACCACAAAAAACACTGCTCTGCCAACTTTTCGAGACTTTTTTTTACCTCCTTACGGACTCTATTTTCGACGTACTTTATACCGAAGGAAAGCTCTCGAAAAGTTCTATTTCGAAATAAAAGAATTTCACGAAAATAGTCCAAAAAACTGTCAGAAAAATTGCCCAAAGTTGTTGTCGCCGCACTCCAGCACCGCCACTTGGAACTTCTAACATCCCGAGGCCGTTTAGGCCTCATTCGAACTCTATTTTTTACGTTCTTTATACCGTTGGAAAGGTCTAAAAAATTAGAAGCTTTTTGTAAAAAAAAACTACTCAAAAATAGCCCATAACACTGTCAAAAAACTGCCTAAAAGCTGCTACTATCGGCCACCAGCCCTGCCACCTTTAATTGCTATCCGTTTGGGCTTTTTCTGGTGCGACTTTGATGCTGGTTTTTTATGTAAAAATAACTTGAATATCCAGCCTCACGATGCTCTGATGAACGCCTCAAAAATAGTGCCAAAATAGCCCTAAAATAGCCCCCGAACCTTACTATCGGGCACAACTGCCGCCGGCTAATTTGCTGCCGCGATCCATAGCTCGTAAAATTCTGAACCACTGCCTGTACCACCATCATTCTTTGTGTTCTTGAATATGTTCAACCCATTCTGAAATAATCTAAATAAATATTTTAAAAATAAAAATTAGCTATTACATCGATCATTTATCCCGAAGGCTCACATTCGATTTCTCATAGTCAACCCCTGTGAGTAAAAAAATAATTATCATTCACATCATTCAATCAAATATGAAAAATAAATGACGATCATAAAATCAGAATTAGAACGCTTACAAAACAAAGTTAACAACAGTTCTAAAACTACCCGGCTTTGATAACTGAAAATAAAATCAAAAAGGCTCTGAAACCAATTGTTGGAGGAAAAACTGTCATGATCTTTGTTTTTGCGAACGATTAACGAAAAAAATTAACTGAACAAGTAAACACCAAAATAGGCTCCATATAAAACTTTTGATGACAAACGATCAGAATAAAACCCGCGCATTCAAAGTTAATTTAGAAGAATACATTTTTACCGGTCAAATCTTCAACTACGATTTGAATCCAAGTTGAAGTTCCTGTCAAATTTTCTACTATATTCCCTTATGCGATTCTTGAATGTAGGATGGGTTACAATCTATCAAGAATGCGTACCAGCAGAACTTGAACAGCTATGATCTTAAAAGCAAGTTATAAAACTGGTTCAGTCTACCTGCATATTATAGGGCTATAGCAGGGACCTATGGAGTAATTACGAATAAGATTTCCAATAAAACACAGACACGTATTAGTAGTTTTTGCAATTAAGAAAACCTAATAGCGGTATCTGCAACTATGGAAAACTAAACGTGATTTCTGTAATTTTCATAAAATACTGAATTATAGTTCACACTACTAAAGAACTATAATTGCAGTCTAACACATAATCTCAAGACCATATAGTATTGAGCTCCTGTTATTAAATGCTTTCCATTTCTCCCCGCATTAAGATTCTTGATACTCGCCAATTAAATTTAATTACTGACAATTTAATGTAATCGGGATCTTGATATTCCTTAAGCCATTCCGCTTAACTTATTTGACCGTCGGATAATTAAATCCACCTGTAGGGTTTGGTTCGGTCAAAAATTATAAGCTTCCTTAAGGGAGTATCGTTAATCACGATCTTTTGGGATGTGGATTCCATTAATAATTAATAGACACCATATAAATAATACCGTTATCTAACTCACTGAGAATATAGACCCATATAAGATCGCACCCTCTAATGAATCAAAATAACTAATATTAAATATATGCAAATCAATAATTATTTCAAGGTTAAGAGGATAAGTACTATTCATAATAACCTTGTGGTATGAATTAATTTATATAGTCAGTATAAAATTAATTATTCCAAATGTCCCGTTTAACGCACACAAAGTGTACTAGCACAGAGAGTCGAAACAATAGACGACGCTATTATCTATTTTCCGTAATTAAGACAGGCCTACTAAAACTCTGTGCCACAATCATACTGATGGTATATCCATTTCTATCTAAATTGTGAATATAAAAGTTATATTCTGCAAGAACCTAAAATCTGATCTTCTGTGTGCAACCCGTACTCTACATACCAGTTTAAATATTATACAGAATATTGAACATCCATGTATAATATTAAACAAGTAATGCACATACATTATTGATAAAGATTCTCATAAAATAGAGAATTAATTTTATTAAAATTAAATTAAATACTAAAAATATAATTTTCAGTGTACCAACCTTAATACAATACACACAAAGTGTACTAGCACAAAGAGTCGGAACAATAGACGACGCTATTATCTGTTCCCCAAAATCAAGACAGACTTACTAAAACTCTCTACTGCAGTCGTACCGATGGTTTGTCCATTTTTATCTAAACTGTGAACAAATATTTATATTCTGTAAGAATCTATAATCTAGTCTTCTGTGTGCAAGTCGTAATCTACACACCAGATAAAATACTGTACAGAATAAAGGATATCTATGCATAACATTAAAGAAATGGTACTGCATACATTGCTCATTAAGATTCTTATAAAAGAAAAAATTTAATTTTATTAAAATAAAATTAAATACTAAAACCAAAATAAAAACTATAATTTTCAGTAGACAACCCTAACAATCTCTCACTTATACTCCAAACTATGCTACCATATATCTGACTCTCATACCCTCTACATGTCTATTAAAAGTCTTAGTCGGTAAGCTCTTTATAAAAGGATCTGCAAGGTTGTCTCCTAATAGAATCTTGGTCACTGCAACATCACTCATCTATACAATTTCTAGTATAAGATGATGCTTAAGCTCAATGTGTTTTCCTTTCTTGTAGATTCTTGGTTCCTTCGAGTTTGCAACCATTTTGCTTTTATCACAATAAAGTGTATTAGCCAATTGAACTGAAGATACCACATCTACATTCAACAGGAAGTTCTTGAGCCAAATGGCCTCCTTGGCTGCTTTACGAGCTGCCAAGTACTTGGCCTCCATGGTGGAATCAACAACACATAACTGCTTGATACTCCTCTAACTTATAGTTTCACCTCCATAGGTAAACACATATCCTGAGATAGACTTACAGGAATCTTTGTCTGATTGAAAATCTGAGCTTGTGTACCCTAAAGGTACTAAGCTGTTTGCTTGGTAAACCAACATAAAATCCTTAGTACTTTTCAGGTACTTGATTATATTCTTTACTACATTCCAATGCTCCTGTCCTTGGTTAGATTGATATCTGCTAACCATACCAATGGCAAATCAGATATCGAGTCTAGTGCAAAGCATAGCATACATTAGGCTTCCTACTGCCAAAGTATAAGGAACTGTCTTCATCTACATACTAATGTACTGCATACATTAGTGCAAAGCATAATACACTGATCCTTGGATAGAGTAATTCTATACATGAAAGGGAGAAATTCTTTTTGAAATCCTACATGCTAAATCAAGCAAGAATGTTATCGATATACTTTGCTTGTGATAAGCCCAACATCTTTCATTTCTGATCCGCACAAGCTTGGTCCCTAGGATGTGATTAGCTTCTCCTAAGTCCTTCATATCGAGCTGTCTAAATAATCATACTTTTACCAAAGATAACACCCCCAAATCATTTTTGATAAGTAAGATGCCATCTATGTAAAGTAGTAGAAAGACCACCACGCTTCCATCACGCTTCTTGTACATACGGGACTCATCTGGACTCTAATCAAAATCATCAGATTTTATAGCTTAATCAAACTGAGTATTCTTAGACCTTGATGCCTGCTTAAGTCCATAATAGATCTCTTATGCTTGCACAGCATGTGCTCCTGGTCCTTTGCTATGAAATCATCTGGTTATACCATATAGATACACTCAAGACTTCCGTTAAGAAAAACTATCTTGATATCCATTTACCAAATTCCGTAATCAAAATAAGCAATAATAGATAAGAGAATCCGTATAAATTTAAGCATAGCTACTATTGAAAAGATTTTCTCATAATCGATCCCTTCTTTCTAAGTGAACCATTTTGCAACAAGCCTGACTTTGAAAATTTCAACCTTCTCGTCTACTCCTCTCTTTCTCTTGTAGATCCACTTGCATCTAACGAATTTTATCCCTTCGAGTGGTTCTACAGGTTTTTAGACCTGATTAGAATACATAGACTATATCTCTGAATTTATAGTCTTTTGCCAAAGATCTGCATCTTTGTCATGAAATGCTTCATTGTAGTTATACGATTCGGTATTCAATTTTATTGAGATCTTATTAAAAGACTCTCCCAAGAACATATACCTATCAGGTTGATGAACAACCCTCCTACTACGATGAGACACTACATGTGTCTCTGTACTAGTAGTAACACGTTGTGCAGAATCTAAACCTTGTGCATCAGCACCCTATTTATGATTTGCACTTATCCCGATAATCCTTCCACTACGACGAGGTAATGGGATATTAGTGACTTGTGGTTCCGCTTCTATTGTACTTGCATTTTCTTTCATTTCTGCCAGAATAATTTCACTATTGGGCATGTGATCCATAATATAATCCTTTTTTAGGAATCAAGCATTAGTGCTAACAATGATCTTTCGATCCTTAATATTATAAAATAGACCACCCTTCATTTTCTTTGAATACCCAACAAAGAAAGAGAACTTCTATTCTCGGTTCTAACTTACCTGCGTTCCCTTTCAGCACGTGTTAGACACCCCCAAATCCGAATATGTCTCAGACTAGGCTTATATTCGGTCCACAATTTTGTGGGAGTTGAAGGCACTGACTTAGAAGGTACTAAGTTCAGAATGTATGCCATTGTTTCTAATTAATGCAAGTCCCCAAAACGAATCGGGTAATCCTGAATAACTCATCATAGACCTTACCATCTCTATAAGAATTCTATTCTTTCTTTCTACTACACTATTTTGCTGTGGAGTGCCCAGTACAGTCAACTGGGATATAATTCCTTCTGATGACAGATCGTCCCTAAACTCTCTAAAAAGGCACTTTCCACCACGGTTGGATCGTAGTGATTTGATACTCTTACCCAGACGCTTCTCTGCCTCCGCATTGAATTCTTTAAATTTCTCAAAGCATTAGAGTTACGGTGCATCAGGTAAATGTATTCATACCTTGAGTAGTCATCAATAAAACTGACAAAGCACTCAAAATCACCTCTAGCTCAGATTGTCATAGGACCACATATAATAGAATAAACCAGTTTCAATGGTTCTTCAGCTCCACAGCCTTTAGCCGAAAAAGGCCTCTTGTTCATCTTACCCTCTAAGCAAGATTTACAGACTAGAAGAGCCTTCACTTTTAATGAACTCAAAGGTCTATCTTCTACTAGTCTGTTAATCCTTTTTAGATTAAAATGACCCAAGCGTAAGTGCCAAAGAAATGTTTGGTTCATTAAGGAAGAGAACTTTCTCTTATATGGTAAATTAGATGTGTTATTCAACTTAGTTAGTTACAGTGTAGAAGAAATAGGAGATATAACATACAGATTGTGAGACCTGAAACCTTGTTCTTTTATGTTGTTTATATATTTGACATGTTTGGTTCAGTATATGAATAGCATTGATGCATGATTTATTTTTTAGAGTTGTAGAAAAGCATATGTAGATGTGTTACACGCTTTTTGGGGTTTGGTAGGAGCTCTTTCTGCTTATGTTTGGACCAAAAATCATGTTTTACTTCACAAAACCGAGACCAAAACCAAAACGAAAATTCCAGTAGCTTTTTACTGAGGTTCGGTCGACTGGTAGGTCCAGTTCAGTCGACTGAACTGGTTTTTGGGATTCGGTCGACTGAACAGGGGGGTTCGGTCGACTGATCATGTGGCGGTGCTCGCGTTTCGAGGGGCTTCAGTTGACTGAAGCTGGCTCTTCAGTCGACTGAATTTCTTTTTTGGGCTGTCTATATATATTTTCGGGAGGTGGAGTGTTTGGAAAGGTTTTATTCTTCCATTTTCTCCTCCTTCTCTCTAGCTTTGTGGACCTGGGGCTTGGGTTTTTGTTGATTCCTTTGCGGATCCTAGTTATCGGGGCCGAGGGCTTCCCATATATCCGGATGGATTCTCGTTCTAACGCCATTCAGTTTTGAGACATCGAGTTCTTGACTCTCCGATGTAGGATTCTAGACCCTACTACTGTATAAGGGTAATATATGTAATTGTGTATGTTTTCACCGGGTAGAAATGCATAAA
>JAUMHN010335221.1:0-17890 GCA_032360265.1 Heliamphora ciliata | reverse complement strand
CTGTAATTTCAGATTATTGTAATTGTTGAAAGTTAATAAAGATGTATTTTCTAGATCACCGAGCATGTATATATTTATGGCGTTGGATTATCTCCCAACACCCATTAGTTTCACGATTTTACATATTTTAATTATATTTGAATTTCACAAATTATCGATAAACCAATTAAGGATACGGTTAATCTAATCTAATAGACTTTAAGTTGAGAAATAACTCTTTTAAAATAAGAGAAAAACCGTTGATAGATAGAAATTTTTTTTAAAGTTAATTTTTAGACCATCATCTCTCATCTATAAAAGATAAAATAGGCAGTCCTTATAAATATCATTTTCCCATCAATTACAATATACGATCATTCTGAAAGATTAAATAATTAAAAGAGCGAAGAAGGTGAGTCAAGAATTAAATAATTCAAGTATGAGTTTCATTCGTTCGGTTAATCAAATATTAATGGGCGCCGAAGATACATTTCAAATGTTCAGTTTTTTTCTTGAGATGTATTAAATTTAAAATTCTGTATTTAAATATTTAACATAATATTATTACAAAAAGGTACAAAAAAAAATTTTCGACAGTTGTTATCAAAGCATGATTTTCTAAATCTATAAATCTTAAAATAATATTGTCTTGAACGTTCATGCATGTACGAATTATTCATATATTTACGTTTCCAACGACTTAAAACAAAATCATGACTAAGAGATCACGACGACGCCCTGTGCGTTATGAAAAAGATCAAGCAGGCTGTATGTGGGGTTACATGAGTATATTTGACTTTCGCCATGGTCGTTCAATTATTAGAGACAAAGTTGTTTGATTCTTTCTATCCCTAGATACCAACCATGCAAGAAGTGTTTCTCGGTCTTTTATATCTACTTTATTCCACGAAGTCACGATATGATAAGGAATACTACAGTTATTAAAACGAAGCTAGCTTACTTGAAAATCAATGTAGGGCAGTGGGATTTCTTTGCTATAGGTTTTTGCAATGTTTATGTACGTAAGGATTTATAATGGATCATGGTTATGTTTCAGACGAGATCATGCTACAGTACCATTCATATATTTGTCGTTGTATGTTTTATAGTGATAGATGTTTGTTTTGAAATATTAAAATAAATATTTGTGAATATTAATATTATGTGTTATGTTAGTTCTAGGCAACCCAATATAGTGATAGATGTTTGTTTTGAAATATTAAAATAAATATTTGTGAATATTAATATTATGTGTTATGTTAGTTCTAGGCAACTTAAGAGGGGATGAATTAGATCTTAAAAAGATAATAATAATTTTTAAAATTTTTTGAAAATTTTTTAATATTGCAAACAAATATAGTAAGATATTCAAATATTAAAGCAATGTAAATATTAAAGAGGTTAGGGATAGAGAAAATGAATCAGACACAAAAAATTTATAGTAGTCCGGCTTCTTCCAAGCCTACATCCTCTCCTCAAGTCTCCCCTTAAAAATTTCACTAAAGCAAAATGCTTACGGGTGCATTCAAAACCTTTTTACAACTCCAAGATGATCCTACGAAAAATACGCCCTTGTTTTTCTTCTAATCTCTTGAGTTCTTCTTTGATGAGATTTACTCACTCACTCAAAGGACAAATGGTGACTTACCCTTGGATACAATAAATGAGATGTATTAATGAGTATCACTCCCCATCTTTACAAAGATGATTGGTAATAAATGAAGAGATAAAGGGAAAATAGATACAAGAGCTGGAGTTACAGCAATAAATGAGAGCTTGAAAATATGACTTTGAATCAAGTAATACAACAGTGATTGAATGTCTTCAAATGTTATAAATGCCGAGGAGTAACTCCTTATATAAGCTCTTGAGGTTTCATGACCGTTAGAGGTAGATGAAGGCATTAAATACCAAAAATTCAACCGTTGAAGTCTGTCGCAAATTTGAATTTCCATCGCAGGTGTCGACATAAAAGCTTTTGGGTCGACACAGAATGTCTAGGGCATGGTTCTTCAAGTGATTGGGTCGACTCTGATCATTAGAGGTGTCGGCGCAATTTCTGCATTCTTCTCACCAACACAACGGTGTCGACACATTTGGTTTTTTTGTCGACTCAATGTTCTTCATCTTTTCAGAGAGGACAATTTGTGTCGACCCATTTTGCCTTTGGTGTCGACACTAAAATTCTGCAGGAACCCTCGGGAGATTTGTGTCAACTCATTTGAACCTTGGTGTCGACTCAAAATTTTTTCAGGTGGGCTCGGAATATTTGTATCGATTCGTCTTCAATTTATGTCGACTCAAAGTTCTGAAAAACAAAAGTGAGGAACCACTTTTGTATCGACTCAAACTCAATTTGTGTCAACTCTTTTTGAATACAGAGCCTCGGCTCTTTTGTGTCGACTCAAAATCTAGTTGTGTCGACACTAATTTTTGATACCTAAAATATCTTTAACTGATATGTTAGGGTGTCAACTTATTTGCTCAAATGTGTTGACACATTTGATATTATCAAGTATTCTTTACCTTAAAGTATTGACTCAATTATCAATTAGGTCAACACACAATATTCTCATTCAAGAATACTTAAGTGTTAATCCATTAAGAGATGAGTCATCTTATATGGCTAAAGGTGTCAACTCATTTGTTCAATTTGTGTCGACACTACATTTTTAAAAATAATAAATATTGTCCTTTTAAATCAATTTATTCTTAGAAAATAAATTAAAAAAATAATCAAAATCTAAATAAAAAGCCATTGGGCAAACAATCTCCCATTTTTTGATGATTACAATAATTTCAACATTTTTTAGAAAATATTTAAAAATCTTTTCAAAAAGGATTTTCTCCCCTTATCGATATGTCTTAAATAATATATGCAATCATAATAGTTAGGCATTCAATCCACATTGTAATATACAATTTGAAAATGATTTGCAATATTAATTCATAAACATTCTGAATTTATTAAAAATTTGTACATCAAAACAAATATATGCAATGTGATTTTCAAATCCTAAACATCAATCATAATGCTATATAAACAAGAATTTCAATAGAGATATCACATTCACAATTATATAAGCATAAAAGAGAGTACGTTCAAAATATTCAACCATCACAAAGAACAAAGAGAGGAATGTATGTTTAAAGTACAACTTCTCCTTCAAAAGTAGCCATAAAAACTACGGAATGATAAATGTTTGTTATTTCTTCTTCACTCTTCACTTCTTCTCCTTCCTTACCTTTTTTTTCTCCCCTTTGAAATCATCAAAAGAGGTGGAATCACTGATCGTCCATAAATTTCTTGAATTTCTTCTTTTCCTCAGCTTTCTGTTGACGCTCTGAGGTCTTTTCTTTGGAGTAGCGAGAGCATTCATATTTCTTTTCTACAGCAGCTATTGCCTTGAAAGCAGCAGCAAGCGCCAAATCAGCTTCACGCTTCAGTCATGCAGCTTTTTCTTCCTTAGATTCCATGGCTTTGAACTGTTTTTCCCAAGCTTCTTGGAGCCACTTTAGATGTTCTTCAACCTTACCAGAGTTTGATTGAACAACGGTGATGTGTCCTTGGTCGTATTCCTTGCGAACTTGCTGAAGGATCGCCTTGTTACAATTGACGATGGAGACTGTCGTCCATTATCTTGCACAGGGCTCTCCCAGCATCAATAGCATTCTCTGCATCACGACGTAGGGCACGGATCATTTTGTCCAAGTGTTTGACTTTGCTATTAAGATCAAACATATCTTGGTCGATTTTAGATTGGAAGGAGGACAAAGAAGATGATAAGCCTTGAATCAAAGAAATTATTTCAAAGAGATCAACTGGAGGAGCAGAAGAGGTAGAGGGGACAAATGGAATATCAGAGTGAACAGGAGGAGGAGAATGAGCATGTGAGGGAACACTGGAAGGTCTAGGTGAGATAGTCCTAACAGATGGTCGAGTAGGTGAATCAAGATCTACTCGGATGGGGGTGAAATGTCTAGGGGCAGATGGATAACGAGGAACTGATGTGGTACCACGGCGAGTGGTCCAAACACCTTCAACCTTGGAGATTTTTATATGCTCCAAGGTAGAAGCACCATACAAATCATGCTTAGAGAAGGGGACCAGTTTCTCAACAGATAAATCTACGCCAAAATGTTAAAAGACTTTGGTTAAAAACATGCCATGAGGAAGGGAGGAGTTTGATTTGCTGTGGGATTGCAACATATCATAAATGAAAAGAAAACATAGGTCTAGATTTTTCTGTTACAGAATACACCACATAATAAATATGTGCATATAAAAACATTTCCAAATTTTCCCATTTTAGGAAGGAGATGAGGTTGACTATATGATGTAAAATCCTCATCTTAGGCTTGAGAGAGTTTGCTTCAAAGGTTTTTGATGGGTCAATCTCATCAACTTCAAAAATTTGTTTGGCAGTAGATCGTTTGTTGCAAGGAACAAAGATTTCGCCCTTAGGCACACAAAGAATTTCATTGAAAATGGAAGAGATCAAATGAATCTCAGTTCCATTCAACCAGGTGATGATGGTGGTGCTCGGAATCGATGAAACGTGAATGTGGGCATAAAAGAGTTTTACTAAAGTGGGATAGTGTGGGTCACAAATTTGCAGTAGTCTCTCCCACCCAAGACTAGAAAACAAGTCTTTGAAACACATTTCGATAGAATCAAAGAAAGAAAAATCCACAGATCGACTGGGGATTACCTTGCGGTTTATGAAGGAAGAGAAGTAGAGTTGTTGGAATTTGGTAGATTTGAAACTCAACGCCTCTGTCATCCTAACCGCTTCCGTTCCTGTCGCCGTCACCGTCGAAGTCGTAGTCTTCTTCTTCTTCGAAGCCCTAGGGTTTGAGGGCTCTGCATCTCTGGTGCGTTTGGCGCCTTTACCCATTGTTCTTGGAGACATTGTGGTCGATCGAAGAGAGGAAGGGAGATCGAGTCGACACATTTTCAAAGAAGTGAAATATGGTGGGAGATGAACAGTTGTGGAGAGAGAGGGAAAACGATGCGACTGGTAGGGACCGGTGCCTCTTTATGTAGGCATAAAGATTTGTATCGACACAAATGACTTTTGAGTCGACACTTTTCTTCACGAGTGTGGATGTCCGAAATAAGAAATTGTGTTGACACTTTTTCAGAAAGGGTCGACACTTTCGGCTGTTTGAGTCGACACGTTTAAGCGATGGGTCGACCCAAATTTATTGAGAGTCAAACAACGAATTTGAGTCGACACTATATAGAAAGGTGTCGATACTTTTTCCCATAGTGTCTCTTTCATATAGTTTTGAGTCAACTCAAGCATATATGTGTCGACACTATTTCAAGTGGTGTCGACACTTTTCACACACCAATGAAGAATATCAACAGCATTGAAATGCATTGAAAAGACATGGCTAGTATGACATATTAATCAAGAATTAGAAGCACATAATACACCAAGTTCTCTTCTAATATAGCATATTCTTTATTCATTTAAGGGTTAGTGAAAATGTCAGCTAGTTGGTAATCTGTGCCAATGAATTCAAGTTTGATATTACCTTTTTTCACATAATCTTTTATAAAATGATGTCTAATCTCAATATGTTTGGTTCTAGAGTATTGTATTGGGTTCTTGGATATATTTATTGCACTTGTGTTATCACATTTTATAGGGATATGATCTAAGCAAAAATCATAGTTCTCTAGTTGTTGTTTCATCCAAAGAACTTGTACACAACAATTACTAGCTACTATGTACTCAGTCTCAGTTGTAGACAAGGCTACTGAGTTCTGTTTCTTGCTAAACCAAGAGATTAGTGAGTATTCTATTAATTGACAAGTTTCACTTGTACATTTCCTATCTACTTTATATCCGACAAAATCAGCATCTGAATAGCCAAATAGCTCAAAGACTATTTCTCTAGGATAGAACAATCCTAGGTTTTATATACCTAAAAGGTATCTAAAGATACGCTTAACGGCGATCACATGTGATTTTTTTTAATTTGATTGAAATCTTGTACACATGTATACGCTAAACATTATATCGGGACAGCTAGCTGCTAAATATAATAGAGATTCGATCATATCTCCATAACGCTTTTCCTCTACTGCCTTACCATCTTCATTTTTGTCAAGCTTTGTAATAGGACACATTGGGATTCTGGTAGGTTTGGCTTTCAACATGTTAAACCTCTTCAATAGGTCCCTTTTGTACTTAGCTTAATTGATGTAGATTCTTTCTTGTGTTTGCTTGATTTGAAATCCAATGAAGTAGTTGAGTTCTTCCATCGTACTCATCTCAAATTCTCCATGCATACACTTAACAAAGTCCTTGCAAAGAGATTCATTAGTTGCACTAAAAATAATGTCATCTACATAAATTTGGACAACTAGCATATTATTTTCTTGAGACTTTATGAAAAGAGTGGTATCAATTGTTCCTCTTGAAAACTCATTTTCAATCAAGAATTTGCTGAGCCATTCATACAATGCTCTAAGTGCTTGCTTTAAACCATAAAGATTTTTGGTAAATTTGTAAACATGGTTTGAAAAATCTGGATATTCAAAACCTGGAGGTTATTTCACAAAATCTTCCTTCGAGATAAAACCATTTAAAAAAGCACTCTTGACATCCATTTGATAGAGTTTGAAATTTTTAAAGCATGCAAAAGTAAGCAACATTCTAATGGCTTCAAGTCTAGCCACATGAGCAAAAGTCTCATCAAAATCGATGCCTTCTTCTTGATTGTAACCTTGGGCTACCAATCGAGTTTTGTTCCTAAAAAATACTCCATTCTCACCCATTTCGTTTCTAAAAACCCATTTTGTACCAATGATAGAGTGTTTCTTAGGTCTTGCGACTAAAATTCAAACCTTGTTTCTTTCAAATTGATTAATCTCTTCTTGCATAGCCAAGGTCCAAAATGCATCATTTTCGACTTTCTCAAAATGTTTTGGTTCAATTTGGAAAAGAAATGCTAAATTACCACAAACATTATGTAGAGAAGATCGAGTTTTGATACCTTGAGATGGATCATTAATGATAAGGTTTTTTGGGTGACCATGAGCATACCTCCACTGCTTAGACAAATCTGGATTTTCAGGATTTGAAGATTCAGCGGCCTGGTGGACTTTATTTTGTTGAGGATATGAAGCTTCCTCTTAATTTGGTTCTTCTTTTTCTTTGATGAAGATATCTTCAATATCTTTTTCTATATCAATAAAATTATCTTCACAAAAATCTTTTGCAGAACTAAGGTTAGTTTCATTAAAAATGACATGTATAGATTTTTCAACAACTAAGATCTTTTTGTTGAAAACTCTATAAGTTTTATTAGATAAAGAATATCCTAAGAAAATATTTTCATCAGATTTTGTATCGAACTTGTCCAAAAGTTCTTTGTTATTGTTCAAAACAAAATATTTGCACTCAAATGCGCAAAAATAGCTAATGTTAGGTTTTCTTCCATTCCATAGCTCATATGGAATTTTCTTAAGAAAAGCTCATATCATGGCTCTGTTCACGATAAAACATGCTGTGTTGACAGCATCGGCCCAAAAGTATCTTGGTAGATTGTTTTCACAGAGCATAGTTCTAACCATCTCTTTTAAGGTCATATTATTCCTCTCAACAACTCCATTTTGTTGAAGGGTTTTAGAAGCAGAGAAATTATGGTTAATACCATTTTTTATCACAAAAGTTTTTAAAATTTTTGTTTTCAAATTCTCTACCATAATCACTTCGAATACTAGTGATTTGAAAAAAAATTTCATTTTGAACTCTTTGAGACAGTTTTGTAAAAGAGGCAAAGGTTTCACCCTTATGAGCTAGAAAAAGCACCCAAGTGTATATAGAGAAGTCATCAACAATAACAAATGCATATCTCTTGCCTCCAAGGCTTAGAGTCCTTGTTGGACCAAACAAGTCGATGTGCAATAGTTGTAAAGGCTTAGAAGTTGAAATCTCATTTTTAAAATGAAAAGAACTTCTAACTTGTTTGCCTTGTTGACATGCATCACACACTTTGTCTTTTTTAAATTTGATTTTGGGTAACCCAATCACTAATTTCTTTTTTAAAAGTTTAAAAATTAAGTTCATGTCTATGACATAACCAACTATTATCACTCAAGGTGACTAAGCACTTGGTGTCATTCTTAGAAAGGTCATTCAGATTAAATGTATAAATATTTTTATGCCTATGACCTTTAAAATAACTTTATCATTGGTTGAATCTTCAATAACACACTTAACATGATCAAAGACAACCTTATGGTCTTTGTCACAAAATTGGCTTATGCTAAGAAGGTTATGTTTCAAACTATCAACAAGTAAAATATCTTCAATAGAAGGGGAATGAATTTTACCGATACAACCAATTCCTATGATTTTTCCTTTGCTATTGTCACCAAACGTCACAAATCCACCATCTTTTGGTTTGAGAGATGCAAACATTGATTGGTCGCCTGTCATGTGTCTTGAGCAAGCGCTATCGAGATACCACATCCCTTCCTTGAATGAGAACTTGAGACATATCTGTAAGGAGAATCAAGTTTTGATTTTTAGTACCCAAATCTTTTTGGGTCATTTAGAGTTAGTTCTTTGAGGATATGTTCCTTTAGGAACTCAAATCTTCTTAATAGAAACATTTAAAGACTTTTTATGTGGACAATGTGTGACAGTGTGCCCATGTTCATAGCATTAAAAATAAGTAGCATTTGTATGATTATAAGATGCTTTGACAAAGATATTGCTTAAGAACTTGTTTCTTTTTCAGTTTATATCCAATCCCAACTTTGTCGAAAACACATTTTTGCATGTCGAGAAGTTTGTGTAAGTTGTTCTTTCCAAGAGTGAACATATTAACCGTTTTGGGAAGGTCTTCAACCTTTTCAATCAAAACTTTGTTTTCATCTTCTAAAATAGAAATTTATTTTGATAGAGCAAGTTTTTCATTTTTTAAGGTTTCAATTTCACTTGAGGAGGAAAGAATTAACTTTTTCAAAATAGAGTTCTTAGCACCTATTTTTCTCAATTCATCGTGCAAATTTTAAAATGCACTTTGCAATTCATCTAAAAAAAATGGTCAGATGTTACCTCGTCATCTTTTTTAGCCATGAGACATAGATTTGCAACTTCGTTTTCTTCTCTTTCATCGTCGGAGCTGCTATCATCACTTTTGCCCCATGCGGCTATCATAGCCTTCTTGAAGTACTTTTTGAACTGCTTCTTGTATTGAGGACATTCGGCCTTGACATGTCCAGGCTTTTTGCATTCACAGCAAATTATTTCATCTTTTTTGTGATCGATTGTGAATTTATTTGAATCGCCTTTGAATTTCATAGGCTCGCCTTTGTGTTCTTTCTTCTTGAAGATCCTTCTTCCTCCTTATTTCTTATTTCTATGAAATCGTTTGAACTTCTATGTGATGAGGGCCATATCTTCGTTCTCATTACTTGAGAAATTTTCATCGAATTCTTCATCATGAGTTGAAGACTTGAAGGTAATGCCCTTCTTCTTTTTGTTATCATCCTCGTCATCCTTCTTGATATTCATCTCATGAGTCATAAGAGATCCAAGAAGTTCTTCTAAGCTGAGAGTGTTGAGGTCTTTAGCTTCTTGAATAGTTGTGACCTTAGCTTCCTAATTCTTAGGCATGCACCTAAGAATTTTTCTCACCATTTCTGCATTGGAATAAATCTTACCAAGAGATTTTAGTCCATTAATAATATCAGTAAAGCGAGTAAACATATCAGAAATGGTTTCATCATGCTTCGTTTTAAATAATTCATAATTATGAACAAGAATGCTTATTTTAGACTCCTTGACTTGGTTAGTACCCTCATGGGTAACTTCAAGTATGTCCCATATTTTCTTAGCGATGTCACATGTAGAGATCCTATTGAACTCATTTGGGTCATGTGAATAATATAGGAGATTCATGACTTTAGCATTCTTTTGAATCTCTCTAATGTTAGTTTCAGTCCATTCATTTTCTGGTTTAGGAACGATTGTTCCATTAATGGTCTTGGTGGGTCTTTTATGTCCATTAATGATGGCCTTCCAAAGATCATAGTTTATGGCTTGAATGTATATCCTCATTTTAGCCTTCCAATAATTGTAATTTGTTATATTAAGCAAAGGAAGTCTATTGGTCGACTGACTTTTAGATTGAATAGGTCCGATACTAGTGGTTGTCATAAAAACTCTTAGACTGTAAAGTCAAAAACAAGAGCCCAAACTCTGATACCAATTGTTAGTTCTAGACAACCCAAAAGGGCGGTGAATTGGGTCTTAAAAAGATAATAACAATTTTTAAAACTATTTCGAAAATTTTTTACTATTACAAACAAATATAGCAAGATAATCAAATATTAAAGTAATACAAATATTAAAAAGATTAGGGATAGAAAAAATGAATCAGACACCAAGGATTTATAGTGGTTCGATTTCTTCCAAGTCTACGTCCACTCCTCAAGTTTTCCCTTGAAAATTTCACTAAACCAGAATGCTTACGGGTGCATTAAAAACCTTTTTACAACTCCAAGACGATCCTATGAAAAACACGCTCCTGTTTTTCTTCTAATCTCTTGAGTTCTTCTTTAATGAGATTTACTCACTCACTCAAAGAACAAAGGGTGACTCACTCTTGAATACAATAAATGGGAGGTATTAATGAGTATCACTCACTCTCTTTACAAAATAATTGGCAATAAATAAAGAGGTAAAGAGAAAATAGATATAAGAGCTAGAATTACAACAATAAATGAGAGCTTGAAGAATATGATTTTGAATCAAGAAATACAATAGTGATTGAATGTCTCCAGATGTTATAAATGCCGAGGAGTAACTCCTTATATAAGCTCTTGAGGTTTCATGACCATTGGAAGTAGGTGAGAGTATTAAATGCTAAAAATCCAACTGTTGAAATCTGTCGCGAATTTAAATTTCCATCGCAGGTGTCGACACAAAAGCTTTTGGGTCGACACAAAATATCTAGGGCATGGTTCTTCCAGTGATTGGGTTAACTGTGATCTTCTAAGGTGTCGACACAATTTCTACATTCTTCTCACCAACACAACGGTGTCGACACATTAGTTTTTTGTGTCGACTCAATGTTCTTCATCTTTCCAGAGAGGACAATTTGTGTCGACCCTTTTTGCCTTTGGTATCAACACTAAAATTCTGCATGAACTCTCGGAAGATTTGTGTCGACTCATTTGAACCTTGGATCGCACTCAAAATTTCTTCAGGCGGGCTCGAGATATTTGTTGCAACTCGTCTTCAATTTGTGTCGACTCACAAAATTTACAAGTGACCTCAGTACATTTGTGTTGACTCGTCTTCAATTTGTGTCGACTCAATCTCAATTTGTGTCGACTCTTTTTTAGTATAGAGAGTTTCGGCTCTTTTGTGTCGACTCAAAATCCAGTTGTGTCGACACTAATTTTTGATGCATAAAATATCTTCAACTGACATGTTAGGGTGTCAACTTATTTACTCAAAGGTGTTGACACACTTGATATCATCAAGTATTTTTTGCATTAAAGTGTTGACTCAATTATCAATTATGTCAACACACAATATTCTCATTCAGGAATACTTAAGTGCTAATCCATTGAGAGATGAGTCATCTTATATGGCTAAAGGTGTCAACTTATTTGTTCAATTTGTGTCGACACTACCTTTTTGAAAATAATAAATATTATCATTTTAAATCAATTTATTCTTAAAAAATAAATTAAAAAAATCATCAAAATCTAAATAAAAAGCCCTTGCTTATTATATAAATGCAAGTATTATTGTTATTGCTATGTTTATTGAATGGAATTTTAATCACATAAAATAATAATAGAAATTATATATATTATTTCTAATAAAATTGTGATTAAATTAAATAATGACCTATTAATAAAATAAAAGGAGAATATTGATTATTTTTTATATTTATAGGAATTGTAAATTTAGTATTCACCAAATTGAGATTAAAAAAGATCCGGTTTCATTTTCGCAAGCCTTGAATAGTGATGATTCTATTAAATGGATCGATGCTATGAATGAAGAGCTGAAATCAATGAATCCAAATGATATTTGGGATATTGTCGAATTGCCTAATAATTGTAAGAAAGTCGGGTGTAAATGGTTTTAAAGATCAAGTATGACGCAAAAGGCAATATCGAACGATTTAAAACTAGACTAGTGGCCAAAGGTTTTACTCAGAAAGAATGCATTAACAACAAAAAGACCTTCTCTCCAATATCAAATAAGTACTCAGTTAAAATCACCATGACTCTTGTAACTCATTATGACTTGGAGTTACATCAAATGGATGTGAAAAAATACTTTTCTAAATAATTGTTTGGATGAGAAAATTTATATGGAATAGCCTGAAGAATTTGCAAAGAAAGGAAAAGAGCATTTAGCTTTCAAATTAAAAAAATTCATATATGGTCTTAAACAAGCTTCCAGGAAATAGTATCATTAAACAAGATATAATTATATTATTACCTCTTTCGAATTTAAAGAAAATGTTGTTGATCAATGTATATATCTAAAGATCAGTGGGAGTAAGTTTTTAATTTTGATTCTATACATGGATGCTATTTTGCTATGTAGTAATAATTTTGGCTTACTGCATAAAACTAATGATTATCTAACTAAAAACTTTAAAATGGTCGATGTGGGTGAGGCAACTTATGTTATTAGTCTAGAGATCTTTAGGGATCAATCTCGAGAATTGCTAGAATTGCCTTAGAAAGGCTATATTGATCGAGTTTTGGATAGATTTAATATACAATTTTGATCATCTAGTGATGCACCCATTGTAAAGAGTTATAAATTAAATGAAAGTCAATGTCTAAAGAATGACTTGAAAATGAAGCAGATGAATGGCATTCCGTATGCATCTACAGTAGGAAGTTTGATATACACTCATGCTTATACTAGGCCAAATATTAGTTTTGTAGTTCACATGTTGGGTTGGTACCAGAGCAACCCTTGCATCCACTACTACATTAATTGTAATAGATCTCAATTAAAAATCGAGATTTTATACTCTCAATCTTGATTCTCAAATCGTGATCTTTACAATCGAGATTAAAAACTAAAACTTTTAATCTCAATTTTTAACCGAGATTTTATACATTCAATCTTGGTTTTTGACTGAGATCTTATACTTTCAATCTCGGTTTTTTATCGAGATCTTAAACATTCAGTCTTGGTTTTTGCCTGTGATCATAAGTTACAAAAAAAAAATTTTAAATCTTTTCAATCACGGTTTTGAAAATTTTCCAACACAGTAATTAACCGTAATTGAGAAATAAGTTGTTTCAGCAAAATCTTCTATTATCAGGAATGCCATCAGAACAATTCAGTTGGTGAGGAAGAAGCTCGTGATATTCATCATAGTAAACTAGGGGAATAAACTATTCACTTCTTGGTAATCTCCCTTCCAGAATTGAAGAAGCAAAAACGCCACTTGTCCAAAAAAAAATTGGGGAAGTTAGGATCATGAATAAACAAAGATTAACGATATATACATCCTAGCATACATTACTCCATGGTAAGTGTAAACAACAAATTTAGCCTTCAAAAATCACAACAGAAAATTGTAAGAACAAATTAAATTTTTATTGAATTTATAAATAGATTGCAATTTCTGGTTGAATTTCTAAATCAAAGAAATAAAATTCTCTGATTCTTCTTTTCAAATGTCGACTCAAGTGCTTGATAGTGTGTTTTATAATCAAACGGCGAAATATTCTCCGAGTTCGGCAGAATAGATGATAAAACTTGATTGAGAAAGATCTTCAAAACTTTAAAGCTTTTTCTGCAGAGCTCTCTCGATTGCTTTATAACTCAAAGTGTCAGATGTAAATTTCTTCCCAGAGTGTGGGGGACAGAGTTATGAAGAGACTCAAACTCTTAATAATTATCTCTTTTATTTATTTTTTTAAAGAGATAACTATTTAATTGCATAATTATCTTTAATTTAAATAGGTAATTATCTAGTAACATTATTATTATTTTTTTTTTAAAGAAATAATTATATACTTTAATTTACTTTAGAGAAAATATTAATTTTTTTCTCTCGTGTAATTTTTATGTGCCAAGTGGCTTAATTTAATTAGCCAAAAGCTTGTCATATGAAAAAATATACCATTTTACATCATGTGATTGAACCAACTGTGAAATTTAATTTGGAACCCATTCAACACATAGTAATATTTGATTTGCAAATAATTGTATTATATTTTTAAGTCGTAGAACACGTGTCAATTTGTAATAGACTGAAATTTATATGCCTACAATAAGCATACCCATACAATAAGTTTTGATTTGATTCACAGTCTCAAGGCCAGACTTTGTTCAAGAGTTGTGCTCCCTGTACCAATTTCACTAACCAATAGAACATGCTCATTGAACTTAACAGAGCAGGCTATCCTCTAAAGAATATGTATTGAGCTATGACTTTCGATAAAAAAGAATTCTTTTTGTAACAAAACTAAAGAAAAAAGTAGTATAAGATGTAAGAGATTTTGACCTTAGTTCTATTCGTTTTTAGTTTGACAAATCTGTAACAAATTATTATTCAAATTATTAGTATCTAATTCTTTGATATTTTAACACTTATTCTTTTGAAGTTATGATTGATTATTTCAGCGAAACAAAAACGGAGCAAAAAAACGTCGAAAAGATACAAGCAGTGTTAGGCCGCACAATAGACTGCTCGACAGACCACTCGACAGACCGCTCGAGCGGTCCATTGAGTTTTCAGTCTCTGCCCTCGGTTTCTATACTTGATTTACACAGTTTCAACACAGAAGTGAAGTTTAGACTAAAAGCTGCAAGTAGGTCAGGTTTCACCGCTCGAGCGATGAATAGACCGCTCGAGAGATCCTATGGGCATGAATCAGTAATTTAAGTCTAGCAACTAGGGTTTTTGGTGGGTGTTTATATAATAGACTGCTAGGGTTTTATAAGGGTTGCCACCTTTGAATATGAGAAGCCCTAGCCACCAAGAAGCCTTTCAATTGATAAAATAAAGCCTCCAAGCCGTTCAAGAGCCAAATTGAAGAACAACTGTAGAGTTTTAACTATTCAACATCCTTGATAATCATATAGCGTCCGTGCCGCCAAGAACATTATCAATAACTCAAAAATCTTCAACGTTCTATTTAAGTTCGTGGACTCTCTTGAGTGGATTCTCAAGAGTTGAAGTCTAGTGGTAGATTCCATTAACACAGTTCAACTTCGTTGGTGGATTCTTAAGACAGTCAATCACGGAGTTGGTGTACGTGAATTTGCTAAATTAGACTTACTACCATAGATTGTGGATTCAACAGGGTTTCTAAGATTTCTTGTAACTAACAACTGTTCTATAGTGTTTGATTTTTTTCTTAAACTTAAATTGGTCCCGTAGTTTTTACCCGGTTTGAGGTTTTTCACGTAAAAAATCATCGTGTCACGTATGTGGTTGTGGTTGTTTTATTTCTTGTTTGTGTGATTGATTAGTTTTATTTATTTGCGGTGGTTGGCTTCTTTAGATAAATCAATAAGTGCAAATCAATTTATAAACGAGATTTTTCATAAGAGAATCTATAAGAATAACTAGCCAAAATGTCAAAAGGTTATTTTAGCTAGCCATTTTGACTGAAAATTTTTTTTTGATCGGCAAAAGAAGGAATATTATTCAAAAGGAAGAATAGTAACACACGGGCTGAAAACCCATACAACGTGGCTTCAAACTTCCACAAAAGAAAAAACAAGGATACACGGTTGGCAAGGAGCCAGCCAATACAAGAACGAAAAAGGGGCAAACAAAAAGCAGAGCACTTAGCATCATGTGCATTTCCAAAGCAGAGCAACCCAAAAAGCAGCCTCCAACCAGCAGCTTGTTATCCCAGCATCCATCCCAGAACAGCATCTAGAGAATTGCTCCCACAGGAGCTTGGCTAAGGTCTAATCTCATTAAGACACCAACTTGCACAGTTTGCCCTGGCAAACATGCAGGAATACCAAACTAGCAGCAACCCAACTACAGCCACCTACAGCCACCGCAAGAAGCACATAACAAGACGCATCTGCAAAAACTAGCCCCAAAACCAGCAGGAAAACATTTATCAGCAAAATCCAGCAGCGAAAGACAAGCATCCCGGACTACAGAGGTACTCCCCATAGCAGCAATTCACGTCCAATAGCAGCACTGGTACTCCCCAGAGCAGCAAAACAAATCAACCCCACAGCAACAACTCAGCAACTGCAGCCAACTTCCCTCCATTACCAACCCCATTTAAACTTAAATTTTTGACAGATTTTTCAGCACCTGCAGCCAACTTCCCGTGAGAGCAAAACACCCATGCACAGCAGACCCAATGCAAACCAAAGCCTAATGAAGCAGCAAACATCCCGCAGATACATCCACCGAAGGAGAGCACCAATCTTTCAACAACGCAAAGGAACCACAGCACAGATCTTTGCACATCTACCATAACCACTTGAGCTTCAATCTTTTTACTGCTTCAATGTTGAATAAAAATTCATTGACCGAAAAGGCTGAGGGGTCAAGGCAGGCTTTGCACCACAGGGCTGCCTTGATCTTAGCATTTTCACCAACCTGACACCAATCCACATCTTCCTGTTGAAAAACCTTTTTATTGCGAGCAATCCAAATTGACTATAATGTTGCATAGAAAACACATGACCAAATTCTTTTAGAAAATTTTTCTTTACAAGCACTCAACCACCAAGAAAAGAGTCCTCCAATGTTTCTGGGCTGTGCCCACTCCAGCCCCCACCAATGAACCATGCTGGACCAAATTCTCCAAGACCAATAGCAGCCAACAAACAGGTGGGATGCGGATTCAGGGCCAAGACCACACAAAACACAATCTACTCCATCAGAGAACAGGATGTTCCTCTTGAATAAGATATCCTTAGTTGAGATTCTATTGATGAGGGTTCGCCAAGTAAAAAACTGAATTTTTGGAGGAATGAAATTAACCCAAACTCTTCTTGAAGAGGATCAGGGTTCCCATACTTAAACTCAATGAGATGACACAAATGCTTTATTGAAAAAACTCCATTGTTACCTCCCTTCCATATCAGGTCATCAGCACCATTCAATATTGGTTGGTTGGTATTGCATAAGGTTAGAAGTTGTTGATAACTGACTGTTTCCCAAGCTAGCAGATTTCTTCTGAACTGAATATTCCAATAACTATGCTGTGGACTCCTGTTGTAGAGAGAGTATATTGTCGCCCCTTTTTGCAATGAAAGCATATGAAGTCTGGGAAATAAGCTAGATAAGGATTGCCCATTCACCCAAGGGTCATCCCAAAATCTGATATTGGCTCCATCTCCTAGTTGAATATAACATTGTCTTCGAAAAATCTCAGCAATTGGACTGTCTGATGAAGCTATCTTTAAAATGTCCTCCCATACTATAGAGTATTTTACCTGTTCATGTAAGGAAGGTAGCCACTCCAACTGAGACCTCGAGTATTTGATGCATAGCAGCTTCCTCCATAGGCTGCTTCTTTATTTCCCAAACCTCCAACACCATTTAAGTAACAAAGCCGAATTTTTCACTCCCATATCTCCAATCCCCAAGCCCCCAGATTCCCTAAATTATTTAATTCTTTCCTAGCTTACAAGGTGAAGTTTCTTTTTGGTTTTTTCATTTCCCCATAAAAGACTTCTTTGAATTTTCTCAAGCAGGGCTATGACACCTTTGGGCATCTTATACAAAGACAAATAATATATAGGTAAATTTAGAAGTGTGGCTTTTATAAGTTGGACTTTACTTGCTTTGGAAAGATGCTTTCTTTTCTAAGGAACCAATCGTTTTTTGAATTTTTCAATCAAAGGTTCCCAATTTTTTGAGAGCCTTGGGTTAATACCGATTGGGAGACCCAAGTATTTCA
>JAUMHN010335110.1:0-17892 GCA_032360265.1 Heliamphora ciliata | reverse complement strand
AGTTATACAACGCATGTATAAGCAAGAGATCCAATCCATGAAACCATGGAGATCAAACCAAAATATGTAAAAACATACACGTTTTATGAAAATGTTTAGAAAGTGAGACTCAACCCCAAGAGTTAGCTCCAAACCTCCAATAAACACGTTTTTCATCAAAACTCCTCCTTTTTTCTCAAAAGAAACCCAGCCTTTTTCCCAAATGAACCACCAAAAAGGCCAAGGCAAATAGCCACCATTTCAGTCGACTGGACTCCTCTCCAGTCGACTGAAAAACCTTCAGAAAAAACACCATTTTCGAGCCGAAAACATTTCAGTCGACTGACCCCTCCAGTCCAGTCAACTGAACCTCCCAACTCAAGATCCAGTCGACTGAACTCATGGGTCCAGTGGACTGAACTCATGGGTCCAGTGGACTGAACTTGCCCAGAAAAGGTTTTTAGCTACGATTTTGTGATTTCAAACCTCAAATCAAGCCTCCAAACTCCTATTTTTGATATCCACAAGCATACCCTAGCTTAAGACTTTCACAAAACCTCAAAAGAAGCATCCAACACCCGATTTCATCCAATCGAAACGCCGAAAAAGAGTTTTAAAACCAAAGATGATTTTCATGTGAATTACACGGTGAAAACACATAAGATTACATATACAACCCTATATAGCAGTAAAATCTGATATCCTATCTCGTTGGGTCAAAAATTTGATACCTTGATCTACGTGCAAATTCAAGTTTTTCTAAAATCAAAATCCGTTCAGATGGATGCGTAGACCACGATGCCAAAATCAAGGATTCGCTGTTGGATCGTTGAAAATCGAGTCCCAGGCCCCTGAGAAGTTAGAGAGAAGACAGAGAGAGTTTGGAGGAAACTTAGGAGTTAAGTTTTGAAAATATCTTTTAAAAATATTTAACTCCAGATATTTATAGGCCTCCAAAATATTTTTTTTTTAATTTTTAAAATTTGCATAGAAACTCTCTACAATCCCGGGAAGTAACCCCGTATGCTTAGATTAACCAAAACGGGTATCGAAACACATATGTGCATATTAAAGCAAAAACGCTAAAGTGTGACTAAAAACACAGAATATGTATATAAATAAAAAAGAAACGGTACAGGGTCTCACAATTAAAATCTTACGATAGTGATTTGTGTGCAAGCATGCTAAGTATATAGAAGCATCTATGTGGGTTTTGAAAACTATTTTTGGTAGAAAAGAAACAAATATGAAATCCTAAGCATGATTTCTATAAAAATTATATTAACGGAGGGTTATATTAATAGTAATAAAAAAGTTAATAAAGTAAGAAAACTCAATCAAAACTTTCTCACAAGAAAAAGAGGACTAAGAAGAGAAGTGCTGCGATGACCTAGGGTACCTAAAAGAACACTGACGACCCCTCAATTCACGAAATGGGTTTGGTAACCAACTTCAACACTTCTTTTGATCAACAAAACTCATAGAACTCCACGATTCCAAACTTGGAATCGCAACTATAGGTCTAGAAAAACATATCAGGTGGTAGAATATCGAGTGAGTAAGAAAACCAACAAAATAACTTGCTTACTCTTAGCCACTAGTTAGAAGTCTCTAAATTCTTACCTAAAAATGAATTAGAAGGTTTGAAGTTATAGAATTATGTGTGTTGATGACGGCCTTTGTTGTGCTGACACGAGACAAATATGAAATATTCTACTGTCAAAGGTTAGAGTTTGCATTCATTGGGAATGAGACTTGTGGTCGCTGGAAAATTGCAGGAATCCAAATTAGTTTGTCGTGCTTTCTTCATTGAAAGGCACAATCGCAAAGACTAGTGTGACAATTTTGAGGTTGCAATCACAATGATGAAAAGTTGCAATATAGGATTTTTTCGATGATGATTTTAGGATCTTGAGTCAAATTCTTGATCTACTAATCGATTGAAGGCTTCTTGGTGCCACTATCCATATTTTTTCATCATTGGAATCGCCTAAGTATGCGTAAAATATGGATTGGTCAAATTGTGTTGTCTACAATTGGCTGTTTTTGACATAATGTGTGCAAAAAATGTTTGGTGCGAGTAAATATCAAAGTTCTAGAGATGGTCCCTTTAACAAAGTCATCCATTTTAGGCTAACAAAATAGAAGCACACAGATAAGCATGGTTATACTTGAATTATTATCGAGCTGCCTACGTACCTTATTTCAAAGGATCAGACCAAAATATAGTTCGTGGGACAATGCATGTGATGTAAGCAAGTAGACTACAATGTAAACAAATAAGCAATTTTTAAGGTCATAAAAAAAGATCAAAAGGGGAAAATCAATTTCAAACTTCAATTCAAATCCCAACTTAAGTTTAATTTCCACATTTTCTTAATAATTTTGATTCACTCACAAAAGGCACTTCTCACCCGAAACTAGGGTTTTCAAATCTCAACACGTTTCATCACATTTATATGAAATAGAATAAAATTGATCACATAGACTTCACACATATACATAAAGGGATTAGAATCCTACCACGATGAGTTGAAAGTCGCAAGACCCGAACACTCTCAGAACCCGAACTCATCAAAATCGAATTTCACTCAGTTGTAGTCAAGTCCCTTGATGCGTAGAACAATCTTCATTCTTGTGATTTGGCTCGGTTCCAAGTCTAAAGCCTTCAAAATGGTAGAGAGAAAGCTCTAAGCTTTGTCTTTAATGGAGTTCTTGAGAGAGAGAGAGAGAGAGAGAGAGAGTTGGCTGGCCAAGTGGGGGAGGAGATGCTTCCCCATAGGCTTTGCTCCAAAATCCAATGCCACTATCACCAACAAATGTCCAAAACGCCCCCAAGTCTCCACGATGTAATTAATTCACGTGTATGCATTCAAACTATACCAAAATTAATATTTTAACTTTATATAAAAATTTATATTTTTGAAAATCATTAAAATTTAAAATTATCCTCGAATTAAATTTTCAGACCTCTACGCACACAGGCGGGTTCAATGAAACTCGTTAAAACACTATCCGGCCCACTGGCCACACACACACACACACACACACACACACACACACACACATATGTATGTGTGGCGTTGAGAATTATGGGTTATTTTGAAAAATATTCAAAAATAAGGAATTCAAATAATATTTAGAAAAATCTTTTAACACATTGAAAACTAAAATTTAAAAATCCCTTTTGTTGAAAATAGAGTCGTCACTTAGTTTTTGAGAAAAATTAAGAAAAACAAAATTGGCTACTGATCTTTAAAACGCTAACCAGAGAATAAGAGTTCGGAGGATAAGGCACGAATCGGAAAGGTATTAGGCACTCCGTTCGCTCAACCATAAGGTTGGCCTCTACTAATCATTATTGGTTCTTTAATATGATTTCTCAAATGCATACAAATAAAAAAAATGAGAATGAAGAGAGAACATTCAAAATCAAGTTAGAAAATACATAAAATATGTATACAACACTCCAAATTAAAATAAATAAAATGGTAAAATCCTCAATCTTATGGCATGCGATTTCAAACTAAATGATACATAAAATATACTCACATGCAATATTGTTTAAACAATTTAAACTAACATACTTTGGTTAAAAGAATACAAATATGCTAGAAAGTGTTAAAATTACCTAAATATGGATTCGCTACAAAAATAAACTAAACTATTTTAAAATGATTTCAAATAAACCAACTAAGACATGCATAATATCAAAGCAAATTAGATTAAAATGATGGATTAATAAAAGAAATAATAGAAGATGGATGAACAAAAATTCTAAAGAAAGATTACAAAAGAAACTTATACTAAAAAGAAAAGATGTTAGAAAAAAATGCTATATTAACAAAAGAGAGTCTAATTATTTACATTTTGTATTTTAAAAGAGATAAAGAAAAATAAAAAAAAAACAGAAGGGAAGAAAACTACATTTAAAGAACGAGAATTAGAATAAGAGACTTTTTGTGATTTTTGGATTTAATAAAAAAAAAGATAAGATGAGATAATAGGGTTATGAAAAGAAAATAGAGGTATAAAGAAAATGGAGTTTTAAAAATAAAATAGGTACTAAGAAAAGAAATACTAAAACTAATAATGAAAAGAAAATACTAAAGCTAATAAAGAGAAGATTAAATTAATACTAAGAGAAAGAAAAGAAAATGGAACATTATAAAAGAATTTAAAGCTAGTAATGAAAGAAAATGTTAAAAAAAGAAATTACATTATTATAAAAAAATGTAAAAAGAAAAGAAAATGAAAGCTAGAAAAGAAGTGTTAAGATAAAAAGAAAGTAAAAAGGAGTATTAAACTAATGTTATAAGAAAAGAAAAGAAAATGAACTAGAATATTATTAAGGAAAAATTTGATTAATTAAAGAAAAAGAAAATAAAATAAAAAGCTAAAAAATTAAACTAATACTAGAAAGATAAATTAAAATAATTAAGAAATGAAAATAAAATTACTACATTAAAAGATAAAGAAAAAGAAAAAGAAAATAAAATATACTAATGAATGAGATTGGACTAATATTAAAAGACAAAGGAATTAATTACAACTATTCAATTTAAATGTGAAATGTGGTATTAATTACTACATTCACATAAATGTAGGTGTATTATTATAACAATTAACAACATTATTAAGTTGTAAATGCCAAAATATATTAGCACCAATTAATGAATACAAATAGAAATTACAATGTGCTAAGTGCGAGTATGAAGGAATTAACAATTAAAGAAATAAAGAAAACAACTAAATTATATGAAATAAACAAGATTAACTACATAAATGGAAATATCGAACTTGGATCACTTTCCGAGGATCGTACTGAGACACCATTCCACCTGTTTTTATCATCGGTCTCGCCTAATATTAGGTGGGATCAAATTGGAGTGTCTACAGCTGCCCCTCTTTAATATAACTTGTATAGCAACGCGTGAAGCAAGTTATATCAAAGATCCTGAAACAACAACCATTTGACTGAGCTGTCAATCTTAGGTCACACAAACATACAAGCATGCATATGATGTTGGTCATGCTCGAATTTTCATCGAGTTGCCTACGTACCCCTTTGCAATGGATCAGACCAAAACGTAGATCCTGGGACTAAATGCAGGGATGCAATGATAAGAGATATGGTGCATAACAAGTATAGTGTAATGCAATGCGAGTCAGTTTAGGGTCATAAGGAGGACTGACGAGTCAGTTTAGGGTTATGAGGAAGACCGAGTCAGTTTAGGGTCATGAGGAGGACCGACGAGTCAGTTTATGGTCATGAGGAGGACCGAGTCAATTTAGGATCATGAGGAGGACCGACGAGTCAGTTTAGGATCATGAGGAGGACCGAATCAGTTTAGGGTCATGAGGAGGACCGACGAGTCAGTTTATGGTCATGAGGAGGACTGAGTCAGTTTAGAGTCATGAGGAGGAGGATCGAGTCAGTTTAGGGTCATGAGGAGGACCGACGAGTCAGTTTAGGGTCATAAGGAGGACCGAGTCAGTTTAGGGTCATGAGGAGGACCGGCAAGTCAGTTTATGATCATGAGGAGGACCGAGTAGTTTAGGGTCATGAGGAGGACCGAGTCAGTTTAGGGTCATGAGGGGGACCGACGAGTCAGTTTATGGCCATGAGGAGGACTGAGTCAGTTTAGGGTCATGAAGAGGACCGACAGGTCAGTTCAGGGTCATGAGAAAGACCAAGTCAGTTTAGGGTCATGAAGAGGACCAAGTCAGTTTAGGGTCATGAGGAGGACCGATGAGTAAAACATCAAACTAATAGGTCGAGTTAAGACCTAAAAATTTGAAGCGTGGGATAAAAATAATTAAAAGCCAAGTTGTGGCTTATGATTAAATTTATCGGGAAGGATAATCACGAATTAATAGGTCGAGTTATGACCTAAAAGTTCGAAACGAGGTACAAGACAAAAATAATTAAAAGTCAAGTTACGGCTTAAAATTAAATTCATCGGAGGGAGAAAACATCTTAAAAAGATAAGGGTTTAAAACACACAAAATTATTTTTTTGAAATTATTTCTAAACACACAAAATTTTCTCGAAGTACTTGAGATTATAAAATTATTTTTGAAATGCTCTAAAAGTCTTTTTTAGAAAACAAACACACAATAAAAATAAAAACTTATGTTTTCTGAAAATCATTTTTGCTAAAACAAAAAGAAATTAATTGACTATAATTAATAAAATAGACGAAATAATAATTAAAAAATGATAAACAAAACACACGTTAAAAAGGCCCCAAATATCCCCCTGCCAAAACGCTGATGTGACTGTTGACAGACTGGCGCCGTTTTTTCCTCTGACATGGCGGTCGCCACTATTGAAATCTTTCGAAGGTGGCGGCCGCCGGATAAAATCCCCTTAAACGTGGCGGTCACCATAAAACTTTTGGGAAACCGTACGGTCGCCAATATTGAAGATGGCGACCGCCACTTTCAGGCGCGCATAAGACCCCTTGAGGCGCACGGGTGTGGCTCATTTGTTCACTCTCCTTTCTCTGTCTGACCCTCTATTCTCTCTCGTCTGCTCTCTTACTTTCTTTGTTTCCAAGCTTCTCCATACTTCCAAACTCACGCGATGTTTATCATGTTGTTCGTCATTCCGTTCCTATTCTTGGCGGGCCAAGATCAGGGAGATGATGATCTTGGGGAACGCCGGGGCCCTTCGGCTACTGGGAGTTCCTCTATAGGTACTCTTGGGGGGACGACTTCTAGCCTTCCTGCAGGCGGGGTCGCGTCCACACTGCCGTCTGCTGCAATGGACGTACTTGTGCTTGAGGCGGAGCGTGCCTCCCGCCGCGTTGCTGAGGAGGCACGAGCAGCTGCTGTGGCGCAGGCGGCTACAGATGCTGCTGCTGAGGCTGCCGTGGTTAATTTCTTAGATCCCGACGCTGGAGACGGCCACCCAGCACCTTTTGACCCGCACACCTACGCTCTACTACCTCAGCGCGTGGTTCCACGTGGGATGAGACACTACGAGCCTCCAGCTGATGCTGTTGCTGTCGACGTTCTTCTGAGAGAGCCTGACCATCATATGTCTCGTCTGTGACCTTCGGTATGTATCTTATCCTTACTGTTTTAATACTAAAGCATATATCAAACATAGGCGCTTGCCTAGGATTCTCCCCATGTGATGATGTGATTCGATTATGATGATGAATAATAATTTATTTTGATGTATTTGATGAATGATTTTGATGATGTGGATGATGATTGGGATTTGAACATAATTTAGGTACCTTTGCAATGGAGATTAAAACAGTGAGGACATTTAGGATTTTTGAACAAACAATAAAAAGGGGCAATTATTTTTAAAATAGAAGGCTTCAATTTTCATTTTTTTTAAGGAAAAACATAAAAAACAATGAAGGGGGAATTTTTTTTTCGGGGCCAATTATGAAAAACTAAGGAGGAAAAATTTTAAAAAATTCTAGAATTTTTAGAGGGAATTTTGTCAAAAATTCTAAAATTTTGGGCAAAAAGGCTTATATATATATATATATATTAGTTATTTTATTGTTTTTTTTAAGTACCGGAAAATTTAGGAAAAAAAAATTTAGAAAATCCTATAAACCTTAGAAAAATTCCAGAAATGTGAGAAAAATTTTTAGAAAATCCTAAAATTTTTTAGAAAATCCAAGTATTTTGGGGCAAATTTTACACAAACTTTAGAAACTTAAGGGACATTTTTCGAGAATCTAGAAAATTAGAAAAACTCTTAGGAAGAATTTTAGGAAATCCTAGAAAATCCTAGAAATTCGAAAATTTTTAAAAAATCCTAAAAATTTGAAGAAAATTTTGAAAATTTTTAGAAAATCCTAAAATGATTCTAAAAAACATTCCGAGAAATTTGAAGGAAAGTTTTAAGAAAAATTTTAGAATTTTGAGGAAAGTTTTGAGAAAAACCTAGAAATTTTTTTGAAAATTCTAGGAATTTTGAGAAAAATCTTAGAATTTTGAAGCAAATTTTGAGAAAAACCTAAAAATTTTTAGAAAAATCTTAGAATTTAAAAAAAAAACCTAGAAAATCTTAGAATTTTGAAAATAAAAATCTAGAAATTTTTTGAAAATTCTAGAACTTTTAGGAAATTGTTTTTTTTAGATTGGGGTAAATTTTCAGAGATTCTTAGAAAATTAATCCTAAGAGGTTGAGATAAGAGGGGCAAACACAATAGTTGACACAAAACGATAGAGGCTTTCCTGACGTGTCAGGGCTTAGGATTGTTAGGATGTACCTAGGGTTAGGATGCCTAGTTTTCTAAGGCTCGAAAAAGAATCGAAGGACCGTCACCTAGGGTTTGAATGATTTGCCTGATTTATTAGGGTTATCCGCTGCACATGTCATGTGTTTGATATGCTCTTTATGTATTCTTCTTTACAGGTTGGTCACTACGTCCGAGACATCAAAGGTTCAGCTTCCAGAGAGGTGTTGGAGTCGTATAATGTCTTCCCTGCTCCTAGCCAAGCTTACATTGATGCCTCTGGCTTTACTCGCTTCATGCTCTTATTAGGTAGGACAAGCAACAATCGGGTATGGCTGACAGCTTTGGCCGAGCGGTGGTGGGATATCACCAACACTTTTCATTTCACCACCATCGAGGCTACTCTGACGCCTCTAGACTTCGCACTCATTACGGGCATCCGAGTGGGCGGTGCTCCTATTCCATTTGACCCATTCATAGCGCAGTCGTCCGACGCATTGCTGTATTTTCTTGGGGCTGTTCCCACGCAGATGAATCGGGATTGAGTCAGATACACTTGGTTATTTGACCGCTTCTGACACTTCCAGCGCACCGAGCCTCGCCACTACGAGTGGGTCACCCGAGGCTTCTTGATGTATATATTTGGTACCTCCTTGTTTTCGAACAAGGAGAAGACCGTTCATTTGCATTACTTGGGCGGCTTGGCTCGTCTTGATCGGGTCGCTTCATACGACTAGGGAGGTGCTACCCTGGCTACTCTCTACAGCTTCATGAGGACTCTTACTTGGTTCCCTCAGGAGATCAGCATTGGGGGATACTGGAGTGTTTGGAAGGTATGATTTAGCTTCTGCAGTTCTTTATTTACTTATGTTATCTGTTACCATCTGCCTGCTGACATCTTTTTCATTGTAGTTGTGGACCTACGAGTTCCTTAGGCTTCATGTCCCGGCGAACTCTACGGCGGACCCTCTGGTCATTCCCTGAGCAGGCCGGTGGTCCCGAGGGCTGAAGGGGAAATAGGCTGGAGGGAAGGACATTGACTGGTTCTGGGTGTCACTGGACCGGCTGACCCCTGACTAGGTATCTTTATTTACTGCTTATTATTCTGTACACGGCGTTATACATCTTCTGTTCACTATACTGTTCGCTGCACTGTCCATTGCACTATTCATCACACTATATGGCTTACTGTTCTTTGCATTGTTCTTTACTTTGAACTATTTCAGGTCCATTGGGATGTCTGGAGGGGGTAGAGGATCGAGCCGACGCAGATCTGATGCGCAGCCGCGACATTGCCGCTAGGCGTATCCTGTTGGAGGTCCCATTTGGGTAGGAGTACTATCTGGGAGAGCGAGTGGTTCGCTAGTCGCTCGGCCTGGATCTCTTTCGGATCCCAGTGGTTCCTGTGGCCTGCATGCGCCGAACTGAGGATCTGAGCCGGGTCGATCTTCTCCTTGAGCTGGTGGGGACTCATGCTGTAGAGTTACTGGTTGTTGAGGGGGATTACCCTGCCTGGGCCCAGGCCCATCTACTTGGTCCATTAGGACCTGGCCCGGTTGCCCCAGGTGGCAGGAGGTGAGGACAGGCACCAGAGGCTACTGATGTTGGTGCTGCTGGTGCTGCTGGAGTTGCTGGTGGAGTGATAGTCCCAGAGATTTCCTAGGAGATCCAGACCGTGGCTTATGGCTTCCCCTTCTCCCTTCCTATTCTAATTCCGCCAGTTTCTGAGTTTAGAGCATAGATTGGCCAGGTATTTCCTTATCCTTAATCCTTTCTTTCAGTTTCTGCTTTATTTGTCTGATTGTATTGTCTCTTTTTTTTTCTTCTGTAGTTTAATTAGGCATGGGTGGACCGTCTGCTGCTGATACTTACGGGTCAGAGGGCACTGATTCGTCAGCTTGATGCCATCATACGAGCAGCTGGTATCGGTTTCATTTCTACAGCCATAGTAAGTATCCTCATGGATCTTTATAAAATTTCTGCACTTTTTTGTACTCTGCTCTGATCTTGGTTTTCTTCTAACAGCCTCCGGTACCATCTACTGGCATAGTGCCGTCACAGGCTCCGGTTAGGCCTCCTGTCCCAACCCCAGTTCCAGCTCGAGGTCATGGTTCCCTGGCATCTTCTCGAGCTCGCTCTGGAGGATCTGTCTCCTCTGTTCGGAGTTGTTCCAGGGCTGTGTCTTCTTCTGGCAGTGACGACGGTGATGACTTCGACAAACTCTTCGAGGATGACAGCTCGGAGGAAGTCGGCCCCTCCCGTCGAGTCCGTTCGAGGCATACATGAGAGAGAGAGAGCTTCCCTCTTCCCCAGTTTTACTTATTTTCAGATACATTTACTTTGATGGGCCTGCGTGCCCCAGTTTGACATACTTACTTACTTGATTCATGGGCTTGCGGGCCCCAATTTTGACGTTTGTTGGGCCTGGGTGCCCTAGTTTTTATTCTAACATATTCGATCTATTTTTGATGTATTTAAGGCCTTAGTGCCATTTATTATTTCATCTGTTCATCTGTTTGCATGATCTTCCTTCATTTGCTGCTCAAACTGCCTTAGATGCATAGTTCAGATGCCACAACTAATACAGATTACACAAATTGCAAATTGACCCACACCCGCCATGTTCAAACATGGCGGTCGCCATAATATAACATGGCGGTCTCCATTTTACCAAAATGTTAAATTGGCGGTCGCCTCTTTCGACATGGTGGTCGCCTGGTCAAAGAAATGATGTCACTATACTATGCTTTTTAGAGTTGGCGGGCGCCATCTTCAAGGTGGCGGTCGCTACTTTGGACATGCCTTTTGCTAAAATTTTGATTTCCTGCCTTTCCCAGCCTTATAAATATGGCCCTGGAGGCCCCATTTGGTGTTACTCCGGCTCAGATGGCTTCTCTTCTTTCTTTATGGATTGAAGCATTTTCCCACATTAAACGTTTGAACTTCGCCCCATTTGGCCTTAATGCCCTTTTCTCATTGAGGATCATGGAGATTAGCAGGCCTTTACTGATGGCTGCTACACAACTGTGGGATTCGCAATCTCACGTCTTTCGATTTGGTCTAGAAGAACTCTGCCCTACTGTAGAGGAGTTTGCTGCCATTTTGGACGTGACTCCACGGAGTTTCGTTATCGTTCCCACCCCCTTTTTCTCGGCTCGGCAACAGGCGATGCAACTCTACGGTTTGTCTAAAATGGAGGCTTCTCTTCTGACCTCAGGTGACTGCCTTGATATTTCCTGGATCATTGACAGATTCTGTTCCAACGGCGACCTCAGTGACCTTGGTTTTCAGCAACGGCGACGCTACGCACTTTGCTTCTGCCTTCTAGCCCAGTATCTTCTTGCCTCTTCTGACGGGCGAGTTAGTTGCGCCTTGGTTGACATTGCAGAATAGATGTGGATGGGGAGGGATTTCGTGCCGCTTGTTTTAGCCGAGACACTGCTGGGCTTAGACGCTTTTCATCGCGGTGAGACCACCACCTTTGCTGGCAGCTCCTTACTTCTTCAGGTAAGCTTAACATCTTTCTCTATATCAAATTCTCAGTCATACCGCAAAGCCTTTCTCTTACTGTTCTAACTCTTGCTATAGATCTGGTTGATGGAGAAGGTGAACCTTGTACAGAAGCCTCCCACTGATAGGTACAATGCCGCTGTTTTCCTTTTCCGTCCCCGTTATCAGATATGTGACACTGAGGCAGCTTGGCATCAGTATTTTTCCTCTCTGATCGGCCTAGACATTACCTGGCAGTACCCTTGGTGGCGGATCCCTGCCATGACCTTGACTACTATAGATCATCCTGGTGTGCTGCTAGTTGACCTACGTCAGACTACCTTTTATTACCCCCATCGGATTATGAGACAGTTCGGTCGCAGTCAGATCATCTTTTTCAACATTCGCGACCGTCTGTTCTCATCTGTATTGCGGGCCCCATTTCTGGCATCGTACCCGGATGCTTGGCCATCTCGCTCATTGATGGAGATGCAGGAGCTGTAGTGTCCCGAGCTTTTTGTTGAATACAAGACGTGGCTAACACAAGACAAGGAGAAGAAAGATAAAGAAGAGGAGAAACAGGTAGCAAAAAAGAGGAGGATTTGAGGATCTTTGCTTTATTTTGAAGATTTCATAGCTTTCCTTTTTGTTTGTAGAGTTTGGGACTTGCGTGCCCTCCCTTTATTTTTCAATGACTTTGTAGCTCCAATGAAAAAAACTCCCAATTTACGTTTAAGATGGTTCAAATTTATCCAAAGTTTTTAAATTTTCAAAAAGTAGTTTGCATTGATCTTACTTAGATTCAAAGATGGTTCAAAATAAAAAATGTGGCCGAATTTCTTAAAAGAAGCTGCCTACATATCCCAAAAAGATAGAATCAGGCCATAACGTAGTTCGGGGTCGATTTTTCCTCGGGTATTGACACTCTCCTTTTGTAGTGTCCTAACTTTTGTCAAAGTCGCCCTTTCGGATTTTTGACCTTGCGGGCTCCTTTAACTTTTGCCTGAGTCGCCTTTTCGATTTTCAATTCAGCGAATTTTTATTTTCTCCTTATTTTTACCTCAGGAATAGTATTTTTTGAGTTGATCAAGGTTAACTGGAGTGGAGAACACATTGCCGTCCAAATCCATAATAATAACCGCACTACCGGTCATGAAGGTTTTGATGAGGAACGGTTCGGACCAGTTTGGCTTGAACTTGCCTCTCGGGTCGAAGATAAAAGCTCTGATTTCCTTTAGGATCAGATCTCCTTCTCTAAGATCCCGGGTCTTGACCTTTTTGTTGAATGCTCGAGTTATCCTCATTTGGTACCCTTGTACATGAAACAGAGCTTTCGGCCATCTTTCATCAAACAAGAGCAACTCTTCCATCCGGTTCCTCTACCATTCTGCTTCTGAGATATTGGTCTCGGCCACTACACTTAGTGATGGAATTTTCACCTCAATGGGGAGTACGGCTTCCATCCCATAGACTAGAGAGTATGGCGTTGTTCCAGATGAAGTTCTGATAGACGTTCGGTATCCCCAGAGTGCAAATGGTAGATGTTCCGGCCAATCTTTATGTGAGTTGATTGATTTTTGCAAAATTTTCTTAATATTCTTGTTTGCTGCTTCGACTACTCCATTGTCTGCGGCCGATATGCTGAGGACTTATGAGCCATTATCCGGTATCCCTAAAAAAGATCTAAGACCTCTCCTTAGAAATGTGAGCCATTATCCGAGATGACCTCATGGGGAACTCCGTACCGACAAATGATATTTTGCTTGATGAACTTAGCAACCTGGGAGGCTTTCAATACTGAGTAGGAAGCTGCTTCCACCCACTTGGTGAAATAGTCGATGGCCACTAAGATAAACTCATGTCCATTGGATGCCTTCGGTGTTACTTTGCTAATCACGTCAATTCCCCATACTGAGAATGGCCATGGTGACATTAGGTTGTACAGCTGAGACGGGGGAACGTGCATAAGGTTTGTGTGAATCTGGCATTTGTGGCACCTCTGCACGAACTGTATACAATCTGTCTCTATTGTCATCTAAAAGTACCCTTGTCGTAGGATCTTCTTGGCTAACATATTTCCACTCATGTATGGCCTACAGACTCCTGCGTGTATTTCTTTCATCAGTTCTTAGCCCTCTTTCATGTTTACACACAGCTTATTGACCCCAGAATGTCCTCGTTTATATAATCTGCCACCACAAATGACAAATTGTACAGATAGTCTTCATATTGCCCTTTTGCCCTTCTTGCTGGCAAACTTAGGATACTCTCCCTTGTGCACGACGTCTTGAATGTCGAAATACCATGGAAGATCGTCAGTGCTATCCTCAATTGCGGCTGTCATTTTATATGTCGGTCTTCTTTTCTGTTCAATTATCACGGGCCTCAGTCGGACTTCGGGCGGTATGTCAATCATGGATGCTAAGGTGGCCAGTGCATCGGCGAACTTATTCTGCAATCTTGGCACATGGGTAAAGAATATTGATTCAAAGCACGGTATCAACTTCTCTAGCTCCTGATGGTAGAGAATCAATGTTACGTCCCTAACCTTCCATTCTCCTTTAGCTTGTAAAACCTCTAGTGCTGAGTCTCCGATGACTTCCAGCTTCCTTACCCTTAGTTCTATGGCTGCCTCCAATCCAACTAAACATGCTTCATACTCAGCCTGATTGTTGGTGACTTTAAAATTGAGCTTCAATGATAAGGGGACATGCAATTCGTCGGGGATGACAAGGAGGACTCGTATTCCGTAGCCATATTGATTGGATGCACCGTCAAAATATAGAGTCCATTTGTCATCCTCAACTTTCATTAGCTGTTCGTCAGGAAACTGGAATGTCTTCGCCTCCTTCAACTGGTTGGTCGGCCAGGAATTCCTCCACTGCTCTGCCCTTGACTGACTTTCGGATGACATACTGAAGATCAAATTCAGATAACAATAGCAACCATCGAGCCAACCTTCCTGTCTGTGTCGGCTTTTTAAATAAGTATTTCAGTGGATCCATCCGGGAGATGATATTTACTGTGAAAGACAACATGTAAAGTCTCAGTTTTAGGAAAACCCACACCAAGGCCCAACATGTCTTTTCTAGTGGTGTGTACCGTATTTCTGACCCGATTATCTTCTTGCTTAAGTAGTAGACGGCCTTTTTAATTCCAGTTTCTTCTTCTTGTGCCAGCATACATCCCATAGTTGAGTCAGTTACGGACAAGTAAAGGATCAGTGGCCTATTAGGTTCGGGAGGAGCTAGAACAGGTAGATTTTGTAGGTACTGTCGTATGGCATCAAAGGCGTCTTGGCATTTCTGAACCCATTCGAATTTGACCCCTTTCTTCAGTAGACGAAAGATCGACTCGTAGGTAGTTATCAGTTTCGCGATTAATCGACTGATAAATTGTATTTTACCGAGAAAACCCCTGACTTCTCGCTCGGTCCTTGAAGGAGGCATTTTCAAAATTACTTTAATCTTTGAAGGGTCGACTTTGATACGCCATTGAGTGATCATAAATCCAAGCATCTTTTCGCCATTAACTCTGAAGGTATATTTCTGTGGGTTCAGTCGCATCTTATACTTCCGAATTCTTTCAAAGAATCTTCGCAATGCTACAATGTGGCCATTCCGCTCTTTTGATTTGACTATCATATCATCCACGTATACCTCGACCTCCTTATGTATCATGTCATGCAGTAAAGTAGTGGCAGTCCTTTGATAGGTTGCCCTTGCATTTTTCAAGCCAAACGGCATTACACGAAAACAATAGGTGCCCCTAGGCGTGGTGAATGTTGTCTTTTCTCTTTCCTCGGGATCCATTAGAATTTGGTTATATCTGGAGAAACCATCCATAAATGACAACAAGCGTGCCCCGCTGTACTATCTACCAAGACATCAATGTGTGACAGTGGAAAATCGTCTTTCAGGCTAGCCTTGTTGAGATCTCGAAAATTCACGCAGACTCGGATACGACCGTCCTTCTTCAGAACTGGCACTATATTGACTACCCATTTTGGATACTCTGTTACCATTAGGAATCTAGCGTTGATCTGTTTGCCAATTTCTTCTTTAATCTTCTAAGCCGATTCTGGCTGGATTCGTCTTAATTTTTGTTTGACCGGTTTGGCATCGGGGTATACAAAGATATGGTGCTGAACGATATTAGGATCAATTCCGAGTATATCCTCGTAAGACCATGCAAATATATTTTTGAATTCTTTTAATAAAGTTATTAGTTGTTCTTATTCGACTAAGGATAAATAAGAACCAATTTGAATATTTTGCGGGTTAGTTTCGTTACCCAGGTTTACTGACAAAGTTTCTTTAATTATTGGTTGGGTACGCATTTCTTATTCACTCTTTATTAAAAATTTTATTTCTTTAGAATATCCCCGTCGAATTCAAAATCATTAGAAAGCGTATGAAATAAATCAAACAAAGCAGAGTAATCAGAAACCATGTTCATTTCATTAAAAATAGAGAGAATTACAAACTTGATGGTAAAAGCTGGGAGAGGAGCACCAACAAATGTGCCCTCGACTACAGACTCTGACTCAATCTCGGAATCAAGATAGACAATGTGTACATCACCAGACTCGATGGTCTAATTCTTTACTTCATTTGTGGCTGCGTCGACGATGAGCTTGGTGCAGTCTGGCGGTGCGCTGACACCCATCATGAAGCAGTCCTGATCAGTTATCCGTAGATGAGCCCTCTTTTCATTAAACAACACTCCCATGTCAGTACCATCGAGCTTGTCGGCCCAGTTTTCTTCCTGAACCCTCTTTTCTTCCTTCTCTCCTTCCATTGTTCTTCCTCTTCCATGTTAGACAGCTGGTGGTTGAAAAAGATCTTCAACCCTGGCAGCTTTTGATTGGTTCCTTGTCTCTTTCAATTTTTGGGCTGCCCCAGAAAGAGATCGGTGAAAGAGTTGAGCATTCAATTGGTCATCAATTTCCATCGGTGACAAGGTACTAACATACATTCGAAAATAAATTTTGGGATCTCCGGTTCCATTGAATTTCTCCATGTCTGGCATTTTGAACCTTTTCGGTAGTTTAGCGTCGGGGAACAAACATAGCCCTCCAACATCTACCATGTATTCTTCAATCCCTTTAGCTTTTCTAAGAACTTTCACTATTCGGTCAATCTTCTCAATCAATGCAGATTCTCTAGACTGAGCGGTATTTTCTTCCTCAACTAACATCTGACGAGGGTTTTGTGGTGATGGTGGAAGGACTTGCGGTCCATCGGGGACTTGATTGTCATTCCAAAAATCTTCGGCATCCTAATTTGTGTCCTCTGGTTGTCCATTCGCAACAGGGATACGGGCCTAAATTGCCCAGATCTGTGCCTAACACTGTACTTGAGCCTGGGTCTGCTGTTCTTCGGCTCATTGTATATTTGCGATTGCCCTCATTAGGTCTGTCAAATTCACCTCATTTTTTGCCATCTCAACTGACTGTTTGGGTACCCTACAGAGTCTTCATGTCACTGATCTTTTCCAGACACGTGCTGACTGTACTTTTCTCGGCTCAATGGTAAACTCACAGAGAACACCTAAATCCTAAAAGCAGAGTAACTAGTATCAGACTCTTCCCGGGCAAACATTCTGGCAATAGGTAGCAAATATCTTGAATTTCTAAAATAGTGAATCATGAGCAGATAAACACGGAGACTGACACAATGCCCCTGTTGGGCTCATGTCGGCGGCATAACAGGATAACCTAAAAACCAGAAAGATGGTTAAGAAGGGGAATCAACTAAATTCTAGAGGTAAAGCTCATCTAAAACGGGAAAACGGACAGCATTTCGGTAGGAAAACAAAGCTACATTGATTGGACTAGTTCGACCTAAAAATTATAAGGAAAAATGAGCAGCATGAAGGTAGGGAAATAACTCTCACGGTATGACAAGGGTTTGAAAAAAATGAGCCTATGTCAAAAAAAAGAGGGGGAACCAACGACCCGGAAAGATTCCGGAGGGGAAATAAACCTCCCTAGAAGTATTTACAATGAAACACAGGCATAACCCCGGAAGAAAACTACGGTAAGAAAAACCAAATGTGGTAAAAAAACAAAACCCAGGTAAGAACTTGAAAGAAAAGCTAGCCTAAGCAAAGGATAATAGAAAACCCGGGTTGAACCCGGAGAAAGAACTAGCCTAAACTTGATCAAAATAATCCTAACAATATACAAACAAAACATACAATGAAGAAA
>JAUMHN010334999.1:0-17900 GCA_032360265.1 Heliamphora ciliata | reverse complement strand
TCCTGAAATAATTATTGATTTGCATATATTTAATATTCGTTGTTTTAATTCATTAGAGGGTGCGATCTTATATGAGTCTATATTTTTGGTGAGTTGGATAGCGGTATTATTTATATAGTAAATATTAATTATTTACGGAATCCACGTCTCAAAAAACTCGGATTGGTGATACCCCCTTAAGAATGCTTATAAGTTTTGATTGGGTCAAACCATGCAGGTGGATTTAATTATATGGCGGTCAAATAAGTTAAGTGGAAGGGTTTAAGGAATATCAAGATGCTAATTAAATTAAATTGTCAGTAATTAAATTTAATTGACGGGTATCTGAAATCTTAACGTTGGGAGAAATGGTAAGCATTTAATAACAGGAGCTCAATGCAAGAAGGTTTTGAAATTATGGGTCATAGTGTAATTATAGTTCTTTAGTGGTGTGAACTGTAATTCAGTGTTTTATGAAGAATACAGAAACCGCTGCGTCTTTCCATAATTGCAGAAACCGCTGGTAGGTATCTGTGTTCCACTGGAAGTCTTACTCATAATTACTCCCCAAGTTCTTGCTGTAGCCCTATATGTACGCGGGTAGGCTGAACCAGTTTTACATCATATGATATCATATTTTGTCTTTCAAGATTAAAGATATCTAGGTTCTACCGGTACGAGTTCTCGGTAGTTCGTAGCCCACACTACATTTGAGGATCGCGTAAGAAAATATAGTGGAAGATCTGATAGGAGTTTCAACTCGGAATTAAATCATAGTTAAATAATCGATCGACAAAAAGTATTCTTCTAAATTAACTTTGGTTGTACGGGTTTTTTTTTTTATCGTTCGACGTAAAAAAATTTATCTGAAGCCCATTTCGGCGTTTGCCTGTCCAATTATTTTTTTACCGAAAATCATTTACAAAAATAATAATTTTGGCAGTATTGCCTACAAAACAATGGACCCAAGAAAATTTGGGTACCAAAAGTCAAAAATTGATTCTTCTTCTAGGTATGTATCAAGTCCTCATTGAAGGAGGGGATGTGGTGTCTTAATAGCGCTTGCTCAAGACACATGACAGACGACCAATCAATGTTTGCATCCCTCAAACCAAAAGATGGTGGATTTGTAACATTTGGAGGCAATAGCAAATAGAAAATCATAGCAATCGACTGTATCAGTAAAATTCCTTTCCTTTCTACTGAACATGTTTTGCTTGTTCATGGTTTGAAACATAACCTTCTTACCATAAGCCATCTTTGTGGCAAAACCCACAAGGTGTCTTTGATCATGCTAAGTGTATTATTGAAGATTCAACCAATAATAAAGTTATTTTTGAAGGTCATAAGGTATAAAAATATTTTCACATTCAATTTAAATGACCTTTCTAAAAATGACATTCAGTGCTTAACCGCCTTGAATGATAATAGCTGATTGTGGCATAGAAGGATTGGACATGCACACATGAACTTAATTTCTAAACTTTTGAAAAAAGAATCAGTGATTGGGTTACCCCAAATCAAATTTGAAAAAGATAAAGTGTGTGATGCATGTCAACAAGACAAACAAGTTAACAATTCTTTTTATTCTAAAAATAAGATTTCATCATCTAGGCCCTTACAACTATTGCACATAGACTTATTTGGTCCAACAAGGACTCTAAGCCTTGGAGGCAAGAGATATGCCTATGTCATTGTTGATGACTTCTTTAGATACACTTGGGTGCTTTTCCTAACTCATAAGGATAAAGCCTTTGTCTCTTTTGCAAAACTGGCTTAGAGAGTTCAAAACAAAAAAGTTTTCAAATTACAAGTATCTGAAGTGATCATGATAGAGGATTTAAAAATAAAAATTTAAAAAGTTTTGTCATGAAAATGGTAGTAACCATAACTTCTCTGCTCTTGGAGCCCCTCAACAAAATGAAATTGTTGAGAGGAAGAATATGATCTTGGAAGAAATGGCCAAAATAATGTTTTGTGAAAATAATCTACCATGATACTTTTGGGCCGAGACTGTCAACACAGCTTGTTTTATCATGAATAGAGTCATGATACGAGCTTCTCTCAAGATAACCCCATATGAGCTATAAAATGGAAAAAAACCTAACATCAGCTATTTTTGCCCATTTTGGTGCAAATGTTTTGTTTTGAACAACAACAAAGAACTTTTAGGCAAGTTGGACACAAAATTTGATGAAGGTATTTTTGTAGGTTATTCTCTATATAGTAAAGCTTATAGAGTTTTTAACAAAATGACCCTAATTGTTGAAAAATCTATACATGTTTTTTATGAAGCTAACCTTGATTCTTCAAAAGATTTTGTGAAGAAAATTTGATTGACATTGAAAAAGGTGTTGAAGATATCTTCATTAAAGAAAAAGAAGAACCAAATCAAGAGAAAGCTTCATATCCTCGACAAAATGAAGTTCAACAGGCTGTAGGACCTTCAAATCCTAAAAATTTAGATTTGCCTAAAGAATTAAGGTATGCTCATGGTCACCCAAAAGATCTTATCATTAGTGATCCATCTCAAGGTATCAAAACTCGATATTTTCTATATAATTTTTTTGGTAATTTAACATTTCTTTCCCAGACTGAACCAAAATATTTTGAGAAAGCCGAAAACTATGAGTTTTGGACCTTGGCTATGCAAGAAGAGCTTAATCAAATTGAAAAAATAAGGTTTAGACTTTAGTTCTAAGATCTAAGAAACACTTCATCATTGGTACAAAATAGATTTTTAGAAACAAAATGGACGAAAATTGGAGTAGTTCTTAGGAACAAAGCTTGATTTGTAACTCAAGGTTACAATCAAGAAGAATGCATCGATTTTGATGAGACTTTTGCTCATGTGGCTAAGCTTGAAGCCATTCAGATGTTGCTTCCTTTGGCATACTTTAAAAACTTCAAACTCTATCAAATGGATGTCAAAAGTGCCTTTTTAAATGGTTTTATCTCAGATGAAGTTTTTAGGAAACAATCCCCTGACTTTTAAAATCTAGATTTTTCAAACCATGTTTATAAACTTACTAAGATTGTTTATAGTTTAAAGCAAGACCATATAGTATGGTATGAAATGGTCAACAAATTCTTGATTAAAAATGAGTTTTCTAGAGAAAAAATTAATACCACTCTTTTCATCAAGCTCAAGAAAATGATATGCTAGTTGTCTAAATTTATGTTGATGACATTATTTTTGGTGAAACTAACAAATCTTTTTGCAAGGACTTTGCTAAGTGTATGCGGGAAGAATTTGAGATGAGTATGACGGGGGAACTCAACTACTTCTTTAGACTTCAAATCAAGCAAACATTAGAAATAATCTACATCAATCAAGCTAAGTACGCAATGGACCTATTGAAGAGGTTTGACATGTTGAAAGCAAACCCATGGGAACCCTAATGTGGCCTACAACAAAGCTTGGCAATGATAAAAATGGTATAGCAGTAAATGAAAAAAGCTATAAAGGTATGATCGGATCTCTACTATACTTAACTGCTAGCCATTCTGATTTAATGTTTAGTGTTTGCATGTGTGCTAGATTTCAATCTAACTCTAAAGAATCATATGTGACCGTCGTTAAACGCATCTTTAGATACCTCTTAGGTACACAAAACCTATGATTATTCTCTCCTAGAGGAATAACCTTTGAGTTATTTGGCTATTCAGATGCTAATTTTGCTGAACGTAAAGTGGATAGAAAAAGCACAAGTGGAACATGTTAATTCATAGAACACTCACTAATCTCATAGTTTAGCAAGAAATAGAACTCAGTAGCCTTGTCTATAGCCGAGGCTGAGTACATAGTAGTTGGTAGTTGTTGTGCACAAGTTCTTTGGATGAAACAACAATTAGAGGACTATGATTTTTGCTTAGATCATATCCCTATAAAATGTGATAACACTAGTGCAATCAATATATCAAGAACCCAATATAACACTCAAGAACCAAACACATTGAGATTAGACATCACTTTATAAAAGATCATGTGCAAAAAGGAAACATTGAACTTGAATTCATAGGCCTATTACCAACTTGCAGACATATTCACTAAATCTTTAAATTAAGAAAGAATATGTTATATAAGAAGAGAAGTTGGTATGTTATGTGCTCTTAATTCATGATTAAAATGTTATATTAACCATGTCTTTTCAACGCATTTCAATACTTTTTATATGCTAAAGTGATATGTGAAAAGTGTCGACCCTACTTGAAAAAGTGTCGACGCATGTGCTTGAGTTGACTTAGAACTACATGAAAGAGACTGCGGGATAAAGTGTCGACCCATTTCTATGTAGTGTCAACTCAATTTTGATGTCTTGGTCTTGGTAAATTTGGCTCGACCTAAAGTTTAATCGTGTCGACTCAAATGACAGAAAGTGTCAACCTCTTCTGAAACAGTGTCGACACAATTTTTAATTTTAGACACCCACACTCGCGAAGAAAAGTGTCAACTCAAAAGCCGTTTGTGTCAACACAAATCATTTTGCCTATATAAGAGGCACTGGTCCCCACTATTCGCGTCATTTTCTCTCTCTCTAACTGTTCATCTCTCGTCGTTTTTCCCTCCGTTTGAAAAATAAGTCGACCCATCATCTTCTCTCCTCTATTCGATCTTTTTCTTGATCCAAGATGATCGCATGAACGATGGGTGAGGGCAACAATAGAACCGGAGATGTGGGCCCATGAAACCCTAGGGCTCCAAAGAAGAAGAAGATGTTAACGACGACGGTGATGGCACCAGGACTGAGGCAATAGCGATGTTGGAGGCTCTAAGCTTCAAATCAACCAAGTTCCAATAATTCTATTTCTCCTCTTTTTTTAATCGTAAGGAAATCCCTGGTCGCTCGATTGATTTCTCTTTTTTCGATTCAATTGAAATGTACTTTAGAGACTTGTTCTCTAGCCTCGGGTGGGAGAGAATTCTTCAAAATCATGACCCTCACTATCCCACACTTATAAAGCTTTTCTACGCACAGATTCACATCGCATCTATTCCGAGCACCACCATCACCACTTGGGTGAATGGCACATAAATCCACATAACCTCTTCCATTCTTAATGAAATTCTTTGTGTGCCTGGAGGTGAAATTTTTGTTCCTTGCAATAAGAGATCTATCGACAGTGATGGATTTTCTTTTCATGATGCTGTCAAATAAATTTTTGAAGTTGATGAGATTGACCCTTCCAAAACCCTAGAAGCCAGCTCACTAAAATCCGAGATGAGAATCCTTCACTATATGGTCAACCACATCATCTTACTACAAATGGAAAAATTTGAGAATGTTTCTTATATGCACATTTTTATAATGTGGTGCATTCTGGAACAAAAAAATCTTGACTTAGGTTTTCTCTTTATTTCTGATATGCTCCAATCTCATAGCAAATCCAACTCCTCCCTTCCTCATGACATGTTTTTGACTAAAATCTTTCGCCATTTTGGCATTAACTTATCCGCTGAGAAATTAGTTCCTTTCTCAAAGCATGATCTGTATGGTGCTTCTACTTTGAAGAATATGCAAATCTCTAAGATTGAGGGAGTTTGGACCACTCGACGTAGTACTCCATACATTCCTTGTAATCCTTCTGCACCTCGAGACTACTCTCCCATTAGAGTAAACTTTGATTCCTCCGTCCCTCCTTCTACTAGAACTGACACACCTGGACCATCTTTTGTTCCCTCTCATGCTCTTCCTCCTCCTGTACACTTTGAAGTTCCATCTGCTCTTTCTACCACTATTATTGCCCCTCTTGTCAATCTCTTTGAAGGTGTGGCATTGGTTAAAGGTTTATCCTTCTCCTTAACCTCTTTCCAATCTAAAATTCATCAAGACATGTTTGACCTTAATAACTCTATATCATCCTTATCTAACAAAGTCAAACATTTGACAAGACCAATCTGGCCCTACGTCATGATGTTGAAAACACCACAGATGTTGGGAGAACCTTGTGCAAGACAATGGACGACATTCTTATCTCTATAGTCAACTACAACAAGGCGATCCTTCAGCAAATTAAAAAAGAATACGACTAAGGCATCGTCACAGCAGTTCACACCAACTCCAAAAAAGTTGAAGAGCCTCTCAAATGGTTGCAAGAAACTTGGGGCAAATAGTTAAAACCCAAGGAATTAAAGGAAGAAAAAGCTACACGATTGAAGCGTGAAGCAGCTACTTTTGATGCAATGGCCGCTGTGGAGAAGAAAGATGAACGTGCCCTCTCCTCCAAGGAAAAAGGCTCAGAAAGACGCCATAAACAAGAAGAGAAAAAAAGTCCAAGAAGTTCATGAACGATCAATAACTTCAGCCCTTTGATGATTTCAAAATGGGAGAAGGGAAAGTAAGGGAGGTAAGGGAAGTGGAGAAGAAGTGAAGTGAAAACATGAAAACATTTACAAACATTTATCATTCAAGAGGTTTTTTTTATGGTTATGAAGGAGAAGTTGCACCTTTAAACATACATTCTTTTTTGTTGTGTGTTGTGCATGTTATGAACATACTTTCTTTCATACACTCTTTTTATGGATGAATGCTTATATAATTGTGAATGTGAAATCCTTGTTTGATAGCATGCTCTCTATACATATTATCTAAGATTGATGTTTGGAATTTAAAAAACACTTCGCACATATTTGTTTTGATGCAAAAGTTATTAATAAACTCAGAATGCTTCTGAATTAAAATTACAAATCATCTTATAAGTATATATTTCACTATCGAGTGTATGCCTAGCTATTTTGTTTGCATATCTTGTTTAAGACATAACGATAAGGGGAGAACTCTTGTCGAAAATATTTTTAAATGTTTTCTAGAAGATGTTGAAATTGTTATAATCATCAAAAAATGGAGATTATTAGCCCAAGGGCTTTTTATTTAGATTTTGATAATTTTCATAATTCAATTTCTAAGAATAAATTGATTTAATTGGATAATATTCAATATTTCTAAAAAGGTAGTGTTAACACAAAATGAAAAATGAGTTGACACGTTTATCCTCATCAGACGATACATCGCTCAAATGGATTAAACACTTAAGTATTCTTAAAAGAGAATATTTTGTGTTGACCTCAATTGATATTTCAGTCAATACTTAAAAGCTAAGGATACTTGAAGATCTCAAGTGTGCCAACACCTTTGAGCAAATGAGTTGGCACTGTAACATATTCATTGAAGATGTTTCGAGTATCAAAGTTTTGAATCGACATAAATAAAGTTTGAGTCAACACAAAATAGCCGAGTCTCTTTGTACTCAAAAACAGTCGACACAAACTGGGTTTGAGTCAACATAAAAGTTCAAATGAGTTAACACAAACTATTTTTGTAAGTCGACACAAAAATACTGAGCCTGCCTAAAGAAATTTGGAGTCGACACCAAAGTTCAAATGAGTTAACACAAATTTTTCAAGAGTTCCTACAGAATTTTAGTGTCGACACCAAAGATAAAATGAGTCGACACAAATAGTCCTCTCCGGAAGACTGAAGAATTATTGAGTCGACACCGTTGTGTTTGTGAGAAGAATGCAGAAATAGGGGTCGACACCACAGAAGATCTGAGTCAACCCAATCACTTGAAGAACCATGCCTTAGACATTTTGTGTCGGCCCAAAAAAAAATGTGTCGACACTTACGACGAAAATTCAAATGCACAGTAGGGTTCCATTGTTGGATTTTTGGCATTTAATGCTCTAACCTACCTCCAACGGTCATGAAACCTCAAGAGCTTGTATAAGGAGTTACTCCACAGCATTTAAAATATCTGGAGACCTATAATCACGGTTATATTGCTTGATTGAAAGTTAAAACTCTTCAAGCTTTCATTCATTGTTCATAACTCCAGCTCTTGTATCTCATCTCTGTACTTCTCATTTATTGCCAATTATTTCTATAAAGAAAGTGAGTGATACACATTAAATCCTCTCATTTATTGTATTCAAGGGTGAGTCACCCTTTGTCGTTTTAGTGAGTGGGTAAATCTCATCAAAAAAGAACTCAAGAGATTAGAATAAAAATAGGAGTGTGTTTTTCGTAGAATCGTCTTATAGTTGTAAAAGGTTTTGAGCGCACCCGTAAGCATTCTGAATTCGTGAAATTCTTAATGGGAGTCTTGAGGAGTGGACGTAGGCTTGGAAGAAGCCGAACCACTATAAATCCTTGGTGTCTGGTTTATTCTCTCTATCCCTAACCTCTTTAATATTTGCATTGCTATATTTTATGTTTATACTTGTTATATTTATTTGCAATATTAAAAGGTTATTGTTAAGGTTTTTAAAAAGGTTCTTAAAATCGTTATTATCATTTTAAGACCTAATTCACCTCCCTCTTGGGTTGCCTAAAACTAAAACCTTTTTTAAAATCCTGCATGCTAAAACGAGGAAGGACAATATCGACGGGAATAAGCTGCTAAGCCTAAGAAACTCCAAATCTCGAACACATTTTTCGGGCTCTCCCAACTCATTACCGCTTCTATTTTTAGAAGAATCCACCACCCTCTCATCTCCCGAAACTATGTGCCCTAATAACTTAACCTCAGTTAACCAGAACTCGCACTTATCATACTTTATATATAAACGATGCTCTCGCAGCAACCATAGAGTGATCTAAAGATGCTCCTCATGTGCCTCCTCTGATGGAGAATAAATGAGAATGTCGTCCACAAACACAACTATGAACCTATCAAGGCACAAGTGAAAGATACGGTTTAGAAACAAAATCCGTGGTAACTCTTACTGGCAACTTTGGTAGTCTAGAAAAAAAATCATGGTAACGTGGTCCCACTTCCACTGAGGTAACTCTAGAGGTTGAAGGGTTCCTCTTGATCTTTGGTGCTCCGCCTTCACTTGCTGACATGTAAGGCATTTAGCTACGAAGCTTGCAACATTCTTCTTTATGCCATTCCACCAGTAATGCAACTTCAAGTCTTGATATATCTTTGTTCCTCCGGGATGGATAACAAAAAGTGACTGGTGGTGCTCCTTTAGGACGTCTCTCCTTAGATCCTCGACATTCGGTACGAAAAGACGCCCTAGGTATGTTTAAGGCCCGTACTTGTTGACTACCTATCCTGGTTTTGATTCCTTCGTGATTAGATGCTTTCGAATGAATTCGAACTCCTGGTCATATTTTTGGGCATCCATGATTTGCTGGCGAAGATTTGTTGTTACTGCGGTTAAACAAAAACGATTTCCTTCCTCCGATTCTATTGGTTGGAGTCGAAATTCATTGAGCGTCCCTACCGTGTCCCACTCTCTTGATGCTACACAAGCCATCATGCTCTTCATCTTTCGACTAAGGGCGTCAGCCACCACATTCGTTTTACCAGGAGATAGCTTAAAGTGAACTGATAGTCCTCTAGATATTCCATTCGCCGGCGTTGCCTCATGTTGAGGTTCTTTTAGGTGAATTGGTACGTTATACTTTTGTGATCGGTAAAATGCTCGAACTATTCTACGTATAGGTAATGCTTCTATAACTTCAGTGTGAATTCCACGACTGCAAGCTCTAGGTTATGGGTAGGATAGTTCTACTCATGAGGTTTCAACTGTCTTGACCTGTAGGCTACTACCTTACCATTCTGCATCAGTACGCATCCTAGACCATCTTTTGACGCATCAAAATATGCCGTGTACCTAACTTCTTGCTCGGGTCTGATCAGGATTGGGACACTGGTCAACATTTTCTTAGGCTCTTGGAAGGCCATCTCACACTTATCACTTCACTCAAACTTTACCCCCTTCTGTGTTAATCTCGTCATTGGACGTGCCAGTTTTGAAAAATTTTGGATAAATCTTTGATACTATTATGCTAGTCCAAGAAAACTACGAACTTCAAAAATATTTCGAGGTAGCTTCCACTCTAAAACAACTTCTACCTTGGCTGGATCCATAGCTATCCAGTACTTAGACACCACGTGTCCCATAAATTTCACTTCGTGCATCTAATATTCACACTTGCTTGCCTTAGCATAGAGTTGTGAATCCCTTAACTTCTGGAAGACAATCCTTAAATGCTGCTCATACTCTTCCTCGATTCTGGAATACACCAGGATGTCGTCTATAAAAACCACTACGAACTGGTCGACGTGGGTTGAAAAAGTTTATTCATCAAACTCATAAAGACTCCTGGGGCATTGGTAAAACCAAGGGGCATGACTACGATTTCATAATGCCCGTATCGTCTTCTGAAGGTTATTTTTGGAATATCTTCCTCCTTAACTCGAAGCTGATGAAATCCTGAGCGAAGGTCAATCTTTGAGAAGCAGGCTGATCCTCGAAGCTGGTCGAAGAGGTCATCTATGCGGGGCAAGGGATATCGATTCTGGATCGTTACTTTGTTCAACTGACGGTAGTCTATGCAAAGATGTAAGGTTTAATCCTTCTTCTTAGCGAACAACGCTGGTGCTCCCCACGGTGACGCACTTGGGCAAATGAAACTTTTGATGAGTAACTCCTAAAGCTGGCCCTTTAACTCTTTTAGTTCGGCAGGAGCCATTCGGTGTGCTGCGATCGAGATCAATGCGGTTCTAGGTTGGAGCTCTATTGAGAACCCAATCTCATGATACGGGGGTAATCCATGCAATTCTTTTGGGAATACATCTTCGTATTTGTATATAACTCGTGGTAGCTCGGGATTTGACGTGACGCTTGTACTAGCAAGAAGATATGTTAGTCTTCCTACCAAGTTACTCAATTCACACCTCTTTGCACTACTCGAGGTTAAGGTCTTGCGTTGTTCTCCCAGAATTCATACGGTAGTGCCATCTTCTACTTCTGCCCATATTTTCTTCTGTCGGTAGTCAATGATAGCACGCTGCCCTGAGAGCGAATCCATTCGTAAAATCACGTCGTAGCCATTAATATCCATGACTCGTAGGTCGCATGCCATAAGGGTGTTGGTTATTCGCAACGTGCATGTTTTGCTGATAGAGTCTACTTGGGCATGACTTCCTAAGGGTGTGATGACAGGGTGTGATGACACTTAGGGTCTAATCTAATGCCTCGGGTTTTAAGAGCAGAAAATTCATACAGCCTAGAGATATAAAGGAGTGGGATGCTGTGGAATTATATAGTACTTTCACTAGGATACTAAACTGCACGAACATACCTTGTATAACATGGTTGTCTTTCACCCCCTCCTCCTGTAGAGTGAAAGCACGTCCTCTCATTGGTTGGTTTTTGTTGTTATCCTTAGTGTTTTTGGTCCTCAATCCGTAACCCAAACCTCCTTAGGGCCTCTAATTCTTGTTGAGTGGTGGTCTCCCCCTTCCATTTTGCTTATGAGTTGCTAGCCTGGTGACTTGAACTTGCTATGGGTACCTAGGCTGCTGGTTTTAGGGTTGCCTCCACTGTTGGAGTTGGCTATTTAGATTTCTCTGCCTTAAACGTGGGCAGTCGATCTTCTTGTGTCTTGGTTGCTGACACTCATAAGAAACGGTGGTGAAGCCTTTTGGTCATTCTTGCTTGTTGTTCGGGTAGTATGGCTTTTTGGGAACAATTGCTCGATTGTTCTTCACAGGTCCTCTTAAGTTGGTGCTTTCCTTCTTTTGGTTCCATATCTTCCTCGTATCTGCTCGATCATTTTTAGCTAACAAGGTGGTGGCTTCTATCACCTGAGTGTATGTTGGAAGCTGCAAACAAATCAACCTCGCCCGGATGGATGGTTCCAAACCCCACTCAAACTTTTGTGCTTTTCGTTCCTCATCCGGCACAATGGTTGCGGCGAAATGTCCTAATTCCTCAAACAATTTACATATTGACTCACGGTCACTGACCCTTGTTTGAGTTCCAAAAATTTGTAGATTCCCTTTACGAAAAGGGGCTAGGAAATATTTTTCCAAAAATAGACTTTCGAACTGTTCCCACGTTAGAGATGCTACGTCCTAAGTGTTGTTGATCATGGTCCACCAATGATCAGCTTCTCCCTCTAATAAATGCGATGCTAAGGCCACTCGATCAACCTCAACTTGGATTCCCATAGAGTTGAATAATTATTCGACTGCTCTTGGCCATTCTTCTACCTCTCTCAGCTCTACTCCACCTATAAATGTCAGGGCTCGCTGCCTTCTTAGTTCTGACAGAGACCATGCTCGGTCATGCACGTCTGGATGATTAATGCTAGCGGTCAATTCTCGTAAAACCTGAGCTAATCCTTGTACTTCTTTGTCTGCAGGTCCATTTGCTTGTCGGTTGTTTGGTCTTCTACCATCCATTCTAAAATAACGAAAGAAATAAGAGTGTTATGATTCTGAGGGTTGTTCTAGTTCTTGATTATTTCTTATGTTTTTGGATTTCGTAGAGTTAAGTTGAGGTTGGCAGAACTACTCAGTGATTTTAACAGCAAACGTTTGCATTTCATTCCAACTCATAATATGTACAAGTTTGTCAAAAAGTTACCAGCCATTCTAAAATAAAGAAAGAAAGAAGAGTGTTATGATTCTGAGGGTTGTTCTAATTCTTGATTATTTCTTATGTTTTGGGATTTTGTAGAATTAAGTTGAGGTTTACAAAACTACTCATAGAGATTTTAACAGCAAACGTATGCATTTTATTACAACTCATAACCAGTACAAGTTTGTCAAAAAGTTCACATAGCACACATACAATCTTCGAGCTAAAAGAAAAAGTGTAATGCCTAGCATGTTAAAATCTAAAAAAACAAATGTGGGTAAAGGTGGAGAACGATTGCTTCACGCTCCCAAGTCGCTTCGATGATGTTATAACTATGCCACCATACTTCGACGTGCCAGGCGTTGGTTGGTCCCATCTACATCCTATTGGTTATGGCTATCAGAATTTCCTGATATGTCTCGGAGTTGTTAAAGTCGATAGCCAGGTCACGTGAGTCGATAATAACCTTTTCTTCTTTTGGTCTTCGGGGCTACATCCATTTTATAGTTAGCAAATCTCCAATTCGTGCCTTAAATCCGAAACGAATGTTTAGGCAATAAAGTCTTCGGTTGTATTTCTCAATCACTCGTAAAGGTCCAATATAACGAGGAAAGGCCTCTAGATTCCTCCATGTGCACATGTGTTCTGGGAAAATTCTGGCGTACACCCAATCTCCTACATAGTAACCCTGGCATTCTGGGCGACCGTAGTAAATAGCGGTATCAACAGTCTCGTCGTCCTCATCGGACTCGGGCAGAGGTGCCTCAAGCTGATCATAGGGAAAACCAATTGCCTTTTTTGCTTCATCATCGTTATCGTCCTCATCGTCATCACCATCATCGTCATAAGCCTCGTAATTTGCCTAATTTGGTTCTTCGTCCGCCTTTATCTCATTATTCTCATCCTCTGGGTTTGCCTGCCAATCTTCCAGGAAAGCCCAAGCTAGGGGAACAACATCAATTAGTTCTTATTCCTCCACTTGTATCTCTTTTGGATCTTCTTCTGGATCAGAATCTTCTGGGTTATGTGCCTGCCATGGTTCTCCTCCCAGCTCGGCATTGGATGCCATCCTAGAATAAAAAGAAACATAGGTAAGGCTTTGTAAGTAGTTAAAATTATAAGTGATAAGTTAATAATATAAACATTCTACAGAGATTCTATGCTACAGAACTCGTGGTCTCCTATAACCCAAAGCCTAAAGGTTCACTAAACCTATGCTCTGATACCAACTGACACCCCGTCCTGTGGGCACATCAAGACATACATAAATTTAAATAAAGTAATATTCTAGCCTTCCATTCATAGTTTCATATGATAAGTACTATATCATTAAGAGTTCAGAGCTGTTTAAAATACAAAGCGATTAAAGTTCTCCAAAAGATTTAACGAAAATTACAATAAGCTCGTGGAAACTAAACAAAAGGACAAAAAGGGTGAACTTCAAATTCATTAATTTGCATTATCAGGGTCGGCTGGATCCTGCCATTCACCTGGTTTTTCAAAACCGCCTTCTTCTTCCTCGGGTGTGACTTCTTCAAAGAGTTCTTCCTTCTCACCTGTGGCACGAATGCCATGAGCCAAAGCCCATAAGAAAACTCCTTAAACCTTCTAACCAAGTTCACAACAAAATATTCTACAACGCATATTATATAACGCCCAATACAATTTGAAGTCAAGGAGATAGATAAATTTGACAATTATAGCATGACAAGTATATATAAGAACAAGTGTACAGGTATGTTATGCAAAAGGATGTGATACAAGTGCCCAACCCGATTTATATCCAGAATCGTAACATGAATTCCATGCTGAGAATTTCCAGAGTAGACTTTATGGGAGTTGATCACAAAAGCCATCATTACGCCTCGTTGCGAATAGTAAACGCGCACCTTGACTTCATGCCTCAATTGTTTTTACTCAATGGCAATGGTGTGGGGTCCAAGCCCCCTCCTGGCAATCAGAAACAGTTTTCCATCATCAATCAATCATCAATCCATCATCAAATAAGTCAGTTTATCCCACCTTAAGACTCGTGATGCCTTTGCCTGTGCCAACCCAAAGTCTAAGCTAACGAAACCAGAATGCTAGTGACGAACCTGTGGTGGTCAGCATTCTCCATAAATAACAAATCTTTCTTTCGAGACACTAGGGACACGCCCAGGGTGCTCAAAGGGAATATATCCCAAAACAATTACAAAAAGGGCTACTAGGGATACCCTAGACTTCGAACCAAGAAGGACAGTTTCAACATATTCCAACCCACAATGATAGATACGGAAAGGACTCCAATATGCCGAAATGAAAATGTGACAATGCCTATGATGTACGATATGGATCTCAAGTGCAACTATATAAAGCATGGCATCAACTAGCTTGGCAATATTCAATTCTCGAGATAAAATTCAAACGTGATGGAATGAGTTCAAATCATCATACATTCACTTAAAGACACTGATCAACTAGTCTAAACCAATCATCATATAGAACTCAAATTTCACAATAAAAGGTACTCAAGCATACTTAGCAACTTTTAAGGCCAAAAATCGAGTGTTAAATTAAAAAGGTTCGATAGGGTTTAGGGCATCTAGACTTGAAATAAAGTCATGATTTTTAAAAACCATTTAAATAGAAATATTTTCTGCAACTCTTATGTTTGACACTAAGGCCAAACCTAAGACAAATGGGTGAATAAAGTATTCTAAGCAAAAACGGTTCAGCACAAAAATGGTCGACACAAAAGGAAAAAGGCTCCACACAAATCAACTGAGACTTCCTCGCAATTTTACCAAATATACGCCTTGTTGGTCTCAATTTTTGGGTATCAAATCAAGTCCAAGTGAGCCCATTTTTGGATATGTTCTAGTTTAACATGTCCCCTACATGTCTCATGAAGGGTGCTGAGGGTGGTTGTTTGGAACAAGTTGGTGATATAGGACATTTGGTAAAACAGGTTCTGTCAGCAGCCAAAACTCAGCAGAGCGAGTTTTGGACAAAGAATTTGAAACAGTTTTGAGGGACCATCATGAGGCTTCTAAGTCTGATTTGTGGAAAAAGTAATTTAATATGTTAGCTATAATATTCATGTTGACCACTTTTGGAGTAGGTCACTAAAAATAAGAGTTTTGGGTTACACAAAAATATATGATAGAAGTGTCCGTTGAGGGCTAAAACACAATAGAGAGTTGAAAAGGGTTTTGACCTATCCAAACTCAATATTTTGTGCTCATGTTGGGTGGGTACTTAGATATACATGTTAGCTACAACTGTTAAGTTTTTTCCAAAGTTCGAATCTCATTGTAAACTAGGGTGTTTAGGCTGATAATGTTGACTGGTCCGAAAATCACACACTTTGGTAAAATTGGAATATCTCGAGTTCTACTTACTCAAATGGGTTGAAACAAACTTTGGATGAACGATAACACAAAAATATAAATCTCAACATAAAGAACATGCTTAGATCAATTTTCTGCATTGAGTAATGGGGTTCCAAAGTGTAGGGCAGAAACATCAAAGTTCTTAAGAATCAAGTCCCTTTATGTTCAAGGCTCCTACTTATGATATGTCAAGTTTTGTTCCATTTCTTTGCATGCTTGCATTTTAGACATGACTATCAAGGTTCTAGCACACTTCCAGGTCCTCAAACGCAAAAATAACAACACACAACAACGTTTCATATCATCCAAAAACACAACCCCTAATTCTCAACTATTACACTTTTATGTTTGTTTTCGATTCTTATTTTTAAAGTGTTTAAAGAGATGAGTTGAGGGATATTTTGAGTGGTATTAGACATAAGTTTTAGAGATTTTACTTACCTGTTTTGAGGCTCAATGGATGGTAGGATGAAAGGACTTAGATTTAGGAAAACACCTCTCCTTAATTTCTCATTCCTTTCTTCCTTTCTTCTTTTCTACTCCCTCCTTTCTCTCTCAACTTGTGTAACACTTCAAGAATACTCAAACCTGGTTTTCCCTCGCTATATGGTCGAAATATGAAGAGTTGAGGGAGGGTGTTTGGCTTGGTTTATATAGAGAATACTAGGGAACATCATGATGAGATTTAAGTCCTTTTTTCTCATTTTTTTTCTTCCACTTCGCGTGTTGAATTGATATTCAATGACATGGTGCAAGTTTTGAGGCATATACATCATATATGAGGAAGGGATATTAGACTAGGGTCAGTTTGGGGGACAAAAACTCTGATCTCAATCAATCTTGGGGTTCTGCATTGTTTTGCGTGCCATTTTGTGCAAGAAAAAATACTTTAAAATTGAATTTGATGTATCTTTTCGATGGCTTTTTCCACTGAAACTTATTATTTTAGTATGTTTATGATAAATTTAGTATTCTCATGAATTATCATAACTTTTATAACAATTGATTAAATAGATATGGTATTTTAAGTCAAATTAAGCTTGTTTGACAAAATATATTTTTGACTTATTTTAGCATGTATGAACTTCAATAATAATTTGTTTACTTTTGTTAGCCTATAATACCATATTATTATGTATATTAATTGTTTAACAAGTGTTGGATCATCATAATGCTTAATTTGATACTTTTCCATCTTTTTAAGCTTAAAAGAAAGCAAAAAGATGCTTTTTGGCACAAGTTTCAATGTGGCCGGCCACTAAGTGGCATATTTCTCATTTTTTATGTTATTTTGTTTTTTGCTACATAGTTGTACTTAAATCCTTTATTTAGAGTATCCATGTGTCAAAATTTAAGTTTTTAAAATTTTTTACTGTACTAGAGACAAAATGGTCATTTCGCCCTACTTATGAGGATTGTTAATTTTTAATTCATTATTTTATAAAAATTACTTATGTGACGCCCCGAACCCCGGGTCACGTGAACTCCGCTTAAGAACTCAACGTTGCCAAATCACCGAGGAGACTTTTTCTTTAAATCCCTATTTATTGTCTGAACCTCCTTTAAAGAAAGATACTAGAATGTAATTGGTTTCAAAAGAAGTTCATTTCTTAAACTTTAAAATTTAAGTAAATTTCTTAAAAATTTCGGCAGAATCTTCTCTATTTTTCGGACTATCCCAAATTTACCTGTCAAACTCAAACTCAAATAACAAGATATATATATGCTCAGGCACCGCTTGAATTCCAACTCTCAAACACAATCAAAATTATTACACTCATTCATTTTCAACTACATCTCAATTATACCAATTCCCAAAGAAAATTAAACCATACAAGTTTAAACTACATAATAATTGACATCATTCGCTTCCTTACTACTGTATTCATCTCCATGCGACTTAAATTATACATAAGTCTCATCAGATTTGCATACTAATTATATTTATCCAATATAATTTCATTGTTTCCATGTAGTTTGGACAAATGCATATGATTACATCTATACTTCAAAATAATAAAATTTGCTCCTTTCTTCCAATGCATTCTTGAAGATTTGAATCCTTGCTTACTCTTCTTTTATCAACATCTGTAAAAGGTTGATTACATACAACCTGAGCCGAAACCCGTAGGATAAGACTAATAAAAGTGCAATGCATGATTTGT